>OU342744.1:241474204-241495596 GCA_910589775.1 Avena eriantha
ACATGGATCCACTAGTGTCATTGCATGTGTGTCCTTCTCACAAACTCACATATGGATCCACTAGTGTCATTGCATGTGTGTTCTTTCACAGACCACATATCACCAGTGTCATGCATGTGTGTTCTTCTCACAAACCATGTAAGGATCCACCGGTGTCATTGCATGTGTGTTGTAGCATCCCAATTGTCTGACAATTGCAATGCTACTAGCCTAGTCCTATATATAATTGTTGCATCATAATTATATCATGCTCTGTCATCATGCCACATTGAATTTGAGCATCATATAAACCCTTTTCATTGGTTCTTATCTTCATATGCACTATTAATTATATTTGCCTCTTGATACATTGTATTTGGTTCTTATAAATGCTTGATGCCCAAATTGAGTGGGGCATATCTTTTATTAAACTCCACCACCTTTCTTGTCACCACCCTATAATTCCCACCATCCAACTATATGTGAGCTTTGCATTCTTTTGGTTTTACTCTAGCTCATGTGGGTTGGGATGGATCCACTTCTAGATCCACATGCTCCCATGCAAGCATCATGTTGTTTTCACATTATGGATATGTGGAGCCAACTTTGCAGATTTGTGAGTGGAACCCCTTTTCTAGCTTCCATATGGATTGTTTTGGAATATTTGCTCATGTTGGAAATTTTTTTGGGCTATTAAGCACCTAGTGGGACATACACACTAGCAAGTCCAAATTATATTCAAATTTGAGCACTCTCCATCTACTCCACATGGAACATCCTTTTAATTCTTTTAGCTTGGCCTCATTTCATATTTTGGAATGCATGTGTATAAATGCCATGATTATTTATTTTGTTTCACAAGATTAGACATGGCATTTATGCTCATGCATGGGCCATGCAACAAGCATCACCATCTATCCTTCTTTGGTTTTCTTGGATTTTGAGTGGATCCCCTCTTTGAGCTCTCTTTTCTCTCGACCTTCTCACCTTGGTCTTGTTCCTTGCCATGTGCATCAAGCCCTCCATACCTCTCATCTCCCTCCATGCATGATCATGTGAGATCATCCCCATATCAACCTTTCCCCTTATACTTGATCATGCCACACATAAACCCTAATCTACACCACCTTCCCTCTCACCATCTCCTTACCCAACCCCCACCAATGCATGCTCATGTGTGACCTTGCCCAAACCCTAAACACCCCTCCTCCTACCTCCACCCCCTTGCTTGGACTGTTTTGTCCATGTTTAAACCCTAAGACCCTACCCTAACCTCTCTCTCCAAACCCTAACTCCACCCTCACCACACCACCTTGCTCTCACCATGCCGAGACACCACACTCTCCCTCTACCCCCTCCCTCCTAACCCTAACCGGTCAAGCTAACCCTAACCTAACACCAACCCTAGCTAACCAACCCTTCAACCCTAGCTCTACCTGAGCCTCTCTCTCTCACTCTCTCCCTGCCAGGGCCGGCCCCACCCCCGAGCCTACCTCTCTCCTCGCCCTGGCCCCACCTCCAGCCGCAGCCACCTGCCCTGGCCCTTCCCACATCGAGCATGTGAGGGGAGCAGAGGAGAAAAGGTGGCCGAGGCCACCTTTTTCTCCCAAAACCCACGGCACCTTCCTCCCCTCCTCTTCTTATCTACTCCCCCACGTTTCCTCTGCTGAGCCTCACCTCCCCCTGACCGCTGCGCAAATCCTCTCCCTCCCCTTCTACCCTACATCCACCCCGGCGGCCACCATCGGCATCCACCTCCTCTCAACGATACACGGCGGCGGACGTGGCGAGTTGATGTTGGGGAGACCAGCGAGGATCTCTGCATCACACCCATACACAGCAGCAAGGAGGAGACGGCCCAGAACCACTACACGACCATGATGCCGACCCGAAACCCTAGCTCGCAGTCGTTTGCATCTCCGGTGCACCGTCGCTCCCCGGCCAGATCCACCAACCGCCGACCACCTCGCGGTGAGCCACCCTTCCTCCTAGACATCCCCTCTCTCGCTGTCGATTGCCTGTTCACGCCGGCCTTTTTGTCGAGCACGTTCTGTTGCGCCGGCCTGCGCTAGCTTCTGCTCGTCATCGCGCCTCAGAAGGCATACCTAGCCGCGCCGCGCTTACCCTGCATCCACCCTAGCCAGTCCTAGTGGTCACTGCCGCCTGCGCGCGTGCGATCGATCGCCGAGATCGAGCCCCCGCCACGCCAGCACGCGTCTCTATCAGTTTCGTCAGAAACGGCGGCGAAGAAAAACAGTAGCTAATGGCATTCTTGCAGATACCCCCCACCTTTTTTTGTTTCACAACCCGCACTCCTCCGGGCCCACATGACAGCCTCTGTGTGTTGGGGATATAATTTCCAGGTATCCTCAACGTTCCTCACTGACCAGGGTGGCCACTTCAGGTTAGTAGAGCTTTGCTTCACGGGCGGCCTAGTTAGAGAGAGAAGATGGAGTCCCATCCGGCTACGGGAAGGCCTAGAACACCTTACCGACTTAGGCCCATAATGTTACTTGTAGTTCAAGGTGTACTCTATAACCAACTCTTAGTCGTGGCCCGGATTGATCTCTCCTGTAAAACCCTAGGCCGGATATCTATATAAGGTGTCCTAGGGAGAGCCTTTAGGGCACAACCAATAGTCTACAATCTCAACTCGCACAGGTGAAACCCTTGTAACCCATATTCCGGCTTTGCTGTATTACTGGATTGATAGCAGGAGTAGGGTTCGTCCAAAGCCGGTGGATTCGAACCTGGGTAAACTTGTGCGCTCACTGTCTCGGAACACTGTACGCCTCACACCCCCTCTCTTCCGCACGCCTCGAGGACCCCCTCATGGCGTACTTGTCATCAATCCGATGATAGTTGGCGCCCACCGTGGGGGCAAGTGAGCTTCGGATCTACGTTCCGAGCAGAATCTGCAAGAATCGGAATCGGCGAGACCATCGCCGTCGGTCGCATCCTCTACGCCAGCGACATCCCTCTCATTGTTCTCGACGAGACTTGGATTCCGGCTAGGGAGGTTGTGACTGCTTATACAATCATGTCTTTTGGCGAGATCAATGTTTACATCGGTTTCGCTGAACCTGCCAAACCCACCCCAGCGGTGATGATAGAGGCAGAAGAAACTTCTGGGTCCCTTTGTCCGCGGAGGCGGTAGAGTTCTGGATCTCAGAAAAACCCTAATCCTACCCAGCCCGCACCAGTTGCGGAGGATAGTGGAGAAATCCGAGCCTAAAGAAAACCTCGTGGACCAAGTCGAATCCGGAGTGGATCTCCCTGGAGAAGCCGGATCCCAGATCGACCCACCCGTGGAAGTCGAAATCCAGGCGGAGCACATCAACGACACTGATCCCGACTCTGATGATGTTGGGATAGACAAGCCTTTCCTCAGGTACCTCAGGAAGCACGCATCGCACTTCATTGGATACGTTGGATCCGGATCCGGCTCTGTCGATGCTGGAGAAAAACACCGACTCGGTGCTGGAGGCAATTGGAACAAACGCCGACGTTCCCACATCCTCGGATGAGTCCATGACGTCGGCAGATTTCCGAAAATTCTCCGCGGAATATGACGAGGAGTACAACTCCAAAGCTGCAGAAGATGGAGAAGCCATGGACGAAGCATCCGGGGAACACTCTCCCAAAGCGCCGGATGATATGGAGGTCGGAGACAATCCCGAACTCCAGATGTCCGAAAGTACCGCTCAGAGCTTGGCTCCGGGAAACGGACCCAAAGCCGTCTTTGCTACCGGCGCTGCCAAGAGGGCAAAGAAGAAGAAAAGAAGAACAAGACCCTGGCAAAAGACCCTCTGACAGAGGAAGTGATTGCCGAGGAATACGAGGAAGACTCGGATGGAGCACTTTATCCCAGACGAGCCGAAAAAAAGAAGCATCGGTGGATGGGCACGTGATCACTGAAGGCGCGCGTAAACTCATCGATGCCGCATTAACCACACCTATCCCAACAGCTGCAGAACTTACCGCAGATGAGCTGGACGAAAGGGCCCAAGCCCTAGAAGCGCGTCATCAACAACTCCTTGATGAAGCCAAAAACATCGAGTTGGAGAAGAAGCGCATGTCAAATAAGGAGTACATGTCCCGTCTGCATCAGAAGACACGGAAGCGTCACGTAGATGACAACCAATTCCCACGTGTCCGTGCCGTCCTTTTTGGAGATGAGATGGGAAAGCCACGGAAGGACAACAATGGAGATTGGGTTTACCCAACACCAGTGCAAAATACTGTGGTAGCTCGCGGAATTCTATCAGCTAATCCAGGACCAGAAGAGATACGTTTGGGTATCAAGCTACTCAACAAAGGACTGGAGCAGCAAAAGGTCGCCCTGTTGGGAAGCCAAAAGCTGGTCTCGGATTCCGACCAATGTCGCACAGATCCGGCATGGGATGGTGTAAGATCCCACTATGTTCGGGCGCAGTATCATAACCCGAATGCAGGGAAGACAATTATTCAAGAACCGGATCGACGGGGCAGCACCGCAGGGCTACACATAACTGGAGCAACGTCGCTCTAGTAGCCGAGAAAGACGCAATCGCTGCACTCAATCTGAGGAATCCTTCTCGAAAGGGGAGAAGATAAAAAAAACGTCGAGAGGAGGATTGTTAGAAAATGCCACCTCCTAGACATGAAAACCGTCCGGCTGAACCTTACCATGGTGGGAACGACAGATGAAGGAACGACGGAAACCATGATGGTACAAGCCGGCAAGGGGCTCGTCACAGTCAAGAACCTCCTCGAAACCAGAATAATGACGCTCCGGACGGAGGCCAGCGATCAGCCGGAAACAACCCAGCTGCACCACCCTCTCCACTGCACAGTTATCACAACGGCCCCCAAGGAGGTCAAGGAGGACGGCATGACGGAGGAGGGTGGTGGCAGAAGCCGAAGTCCGGCTCCAAGGCACCGCAGCCACAGCCGATATTCGGGACGATCCCTATCCCCGAACGACGCAAGGCACAGGATCAACTCCAACATAGAGGCTAGGCGCTACGAAAACGATGACGTGTACGTGGGCCCAAAGTGCTTTGGACCACGCATCAGAGCTACAAAATTCCCGGAAGGATTTGCTATCTCAAGACATATTCAAGCCTACGATGGCATTGCTCGGCCAAACACCTGGTTACAGGACTTCTTCCAAGCTTGCTGCATCACCAAAGGCGGAAACAGCCTGGTCGCAACCCGATATCTCCCACTTATGTTGCGGAAGACGGCGCGATCATGGCCCAATGAACTTCCGGCAAACACCATCCACAACTGGTATGACTTACAAAGTGCGTTCTTTCAGAATTTCGAAGGCACATATCGGAGGCCCTGTACGGTTGGAGACCTACAACGTTGCACCCAGAAAGCCGGAGAAACTTGCCGAGATTATCTCGAACGATGGATTGACACCAAGAACTCCTGCGAGGGAGTAAATGATCAAACTGCGATTGAAGCTTTTATTTCAGGTCTCCCAATTGGATTACTGTGCCATCGCTTGAAGTGTGACAAGGTTACTGATCTGGGAGAGATGATAGAAACAGCGAGCAAGTATGCAGATGCTGACGACGATGCAGAGGGATTACTTAACGTCCTGGCTATACCACAGTCAGCAAAGACAAAGCAACAGGCTCAGAAACGCAAAAACACCTCGAAAGAAAAACCCAACACGGAGACAGTAGTAGTCACTACAGTTTTCGGGACTGGAGGACGAGGAGGACGTGGTGGAGGCCGCGGGCGTGGTCGTGGGACATCGAGGGTCCAAGGTAGAGGAGAGCAACAACCAGGCAGAACCTACACTTGGGCCGACATTGCCAATAACCCATGTGTGCATCACTTAGACGCCAATGGAGGCTCGTCCCACACCAACGCTGAATGTCGTTTTAACGATGACATCAAGAGAGATGATACCACGGGCTACAAAGCTAAGCGGAAAAAAGGGAAAGAAAAATCCCGAAAAAGAAAAAGAGACCAAGGAAGATTCCGACATGGTGGAAGTCGACGCTTCAAATCCCAAGTCGGAAGGGAAGAAAACGTTTCCTACCAAGAAGGACACTTACGTCACCTTCCTCGGATCTCAACCAGCAAAGGTCAAGAAAGCAGTTCTCCACGAGCTCAACGCAATAGTTCTGGCTGTCCCTCAGTATTTGGACTGGTCGGAGGTGGCAATCACATTTCACCGCGCTGATCATCCGCCTAAGTTGCATAAGCGAGGAAAATACGCCTTAATCGTCAATCCACTTATTGACGGTTATGGTTTCTCCAAGACCCTCATGGACGGTGGTAGTAGCATCAATATTCTCTATGTAGAAACGCTACGCCGGATTAAGATCTCGGAAACACAGCTTAACCATAGCTCTGTGATTTTTCACGGGGTTGTACCAGGAAGACAAGCTAATTCCCTGGGAGAGATCACTTTGGATGTTACTTTTGGAACACCAAAAATTATCGAACAGAGGCACTTTGCTTCGAAGTGGTCCCATTCAAGAGCGCATACCATGCTATATTCGGATGTCCGGCTTACTGGGCTTTTATGGCTCGTCCATGTTACATTTACAATATGATGAAATAATTCCAGGTCCCAACGGCATGATCACCATTAGGGGTGACCCGAAGAAAGCGCGAGAGTGCGAGGATGGAAATGCTGCCTTTGCCGAAGCCGTGCTGCACGCCTATGAGTACCAGGAGATCAAGAAGAGCATAGATCCGTCCGAGATGCCCGCGACGAAGAAGGAGGTGACAAAACCAAATCCGGAGTTCAAGGCATCAGAAGAGACGAAGACGACACCATTGAAGGATGATGACCCCTCCAAGATGACCCAGATAAGCGCAGGCCTAAGTAGCGCATAGGAAGGCGCGCTCGTCAAGTTCCTCCGAGCAAATCAAGATATCTTCGCATGGCAGCCATCTGACATGACCGGAGTACCTAGGGAACTTGCCGATCACTCTCTAAATGTAAACCCGAACGCTAAACCCGTCAAACAGTCCTTACGACGGTTTGGTGACGAAAAGCGTAAGGCAATAGCTAAGGAACTAGCGCGGCTCGAGTTAGCCGGATTCATAGAAGAGGTCATCCATACTGAATGGTCGGCCAACCCTGTAATGGTCCCTAAAAAGGACACTACTGATTTAAGGATGTGTGTTGATTATACTGCCTTGAACAAGGCTTGTCCAAAAGATCCGTTCGCGCTGCCTAGAATTCATCAAGTTATCGATTCTACGGCAGGCTCGGAACTCCTCTGTTTTCTCAACGCATATTCCGGTTATCACCAAATCCGGATGAAGGAATCTGACAAAATCAAGAATTCATTCATAACCCCTTTCAGAACCTTCTGTTATATTACGATGCCCTTTGGGCTGAAGAACGCAGGAGCTACGTACCATCGCACGATGCAGCGTTGCCTCCATGATCAACTCGGGCACAATGTACATGCATACGTGGATGATATCGCGGTCATTTCCAAAAGAAGGAAACATTGGTTTCCGACTTAGAGGAGACGTTCGCAAATTTACGAAAATACAACATCATGCTTAACCCGAAGAAATGCTTCTTTGGAATACCAGCCGGAAAATTGTTAGGTTTTATTGTGTCTCAACGAGGCATAGAGGTGAACCATGACAAGATCAAGGCTATTCTCAATATTTCCAGGCCAACTCGCCTGAAGGATGTACAAAGATTAAATGGTTGCATCACCGCGGTCAGTCGATTTGTAAGCCGGCTTGGTGAAAGAGCCGCACCATTATACAAACTCCTGAAGAAAACCAAGGATTTTGTCTGGACTGACGAAGCCGAAGCTGCACTACAAGACCTGAAGAAAGTACTCTCATCTGCTCCTATCCTTGCAGCACCGGAACCTCAGGAACCGATGTTGCTTTACATTGCTGCGACAAATAGGGTTGTCAGTATAGTTATGGTGGTGGAGAGACCAGAAGAAAATCAGGAGCACCTGGTGCAGCGTCCGACGTACTTTGTCAGCGAGGTCCTGACAGAATCAAAACATCGATCTCCGCACTATCAAAAGTTGGCTTACGGTGTTTTTCTGGCATCTCATAAGTTACGACACTATTTCAGGAGTCCCCAATTACCGTGGTGAGCAAAGCTCCCATGAGAGATATAATCAATAACAGCGATGCTACAGGACGCGTCGCCAAATGGGGCATAGAGCTTGCAGCTTTCGATATTGAGTACAAACCCCGGACAGAAATCAAATCCCAGATCCTTGCCGACTTTGTCGCTGATTGGACAGAGACCAAGGAGAACATGGTCCTCCCGGAGTCGGAATACCGGACCCTCTTTTTTGATGGATCCAAGGCTAGGGGGGGCTCGGGGGCTGGCGTGGTGCTCAAATCACCCCAAGGAGATAAACTTTTATATGTGCTGCAGATCCACTTCACAGCGACAAACAACATTGCTGAGTATGAAGCACTGCTACATGGAATCCGGATTGCTAAGGATATTGGCATCCGACGTTTGATGTGTTATGGAGATTCGGATCTTGTTTCTCAGCAAGTGTCGGATATTTGTAATGCAAATAAGCACATGGCTGCATATAAAGCTGTCGTGGATGATCTATCTAAATCGTTCGAGGGGTTTGAAGTTCAACACATCCCTCGAGCAGAAAACGAGGAAGCAGATGCACTATCTCGAATAGGTTCTGCGCGGAAAGAGGTTCTGGATGGCACATTTTTAGAGCACCTCAAAGTTCCCTCGATAAAGGGAGTAGATGAGGAGTACCCGACCAAATCCGACTCACCTTTAATAGCAGTTCTGGCTGTAATTCCCAGATGGACTCAACCCTACCTTGATTACTTGCTAGATGGCAAATTACCCGAAGACGAGGTGCTGAGCCGGCAGATTATCCGACGAGCAAAAGCCTATACTATTGTTAAAGGTGAGCTCCATAAACGGAGTGTTTCTGGGGTTTTTCAGCGTTGTGTATCTCCGGAAGGAGTGGAAATCTTAAGAGAAATCCACAAAGGCGAGTGTGGTCATGCTGCAACCAAATCTTTAGTGGCAAAAGCTTTTCGACATGGTTTTTTCTGGCTCACAGCTCAGGCAGATGCTGAACGATTAGTCAAGACATGCAAAGGCTGCCAAAAGTACGCCAAGCAAACTCATGTTCCGGCTGATCAGCTGCGAACAATACCTATAACATGGCCTTTTGCGGTCTGGGGGCTTGATATGGTAGGACCTTTTAAACGAGCTCCAAGTGGATTTACTCACCTCTTAGTGATGGTGGATAAATTCACGAAATGGATCGAGGCTAAACCTGTCACTAGTTGTGATGGAGCAATAGCCAAAAGATTTGTCGAGAATGTTATAATCCGGTATGGTTATCCGCATAGCATTATCATGGACAACGGGAGTAACTTTTCAATGGGAGAGTTGGTTGAATTCTGCGACGAGCAAAATATCCGGCTTGACATTGCGTTAGTCGCACATCCACAGGCTAACGGACAAGTCGAAAGAGCAAATGGTTTAATTCTACAAGGCTTGAAACCAAGACTCGAAGCACCACTGAAACATGTTGCGGGGGCTTGGGCAGAGGAACTACCCTCTGTAATTTGGAGTTTGCGAACAACTCCGAACAGGTCAACAGGATATACACCTTTCTTCTTGGTCTATGGCGCAGAAGCAGTTCTTCCTAGTGATTTGATTCATACTTCTCCTAGAGTGGCCGCGTATATTGAAGAGGATACTGAGATTTCTCGATAAAATGATCTCGACTTAGTCGAAGAAGTTCGCGCCGTTGCTGAAATGAGATCTACAGCCTATCAGCAGAAGTTACGCAAGTATCATAGCCAGAGAGTCCGAACTAGATCTTTCAATAAAGGTGATTTGGTTCTCCGGCTTGTGCAATAAAGAAATCACAAACTTTCCCCAATATGGGAAGGGCCCTTTTTGGTTAGTCGAGTATTGCACAATGGGTCGTACTACTTAACTGACATGAGGCCAGTCAAAGAAAGACCTGCTACTAAGAAGAGAAAGAGAGCTGGAGGCAGTACAAATCTGGAAGAATTAGACAAACCATGGAATATTGCTCAGCTACGTCCCTTTTATTCTTAGTTTTATCTTTCTTTGTAATTATACATATGTACATGCTCTGTGAGAAATAAAACATTTGGTTACCTCAAAGTTTTCCTGAGAAGTTTTTACCATCTTATTTCCTAAAGATCATGTCATAGTCGAAAATCCCAGAATGCTTGAAAGTACTTTATGGTCATGTTCGTTCTGGTTTAGATTTCCGATTCTAAAACTGCTACCTTCAGGTATAACTCTAAAAAACTCTAGTCTTTACTTGGGTTATTTGTCTGATTGCTGGATGCAGGTATCTTCCGAGTAGTGAATTGTTGGTACTGGAAGCCAGCTTTGTTTCCGAGTTTAAACTGGTTTAGCAATTGAGCTCCGTTGCTCGGCAAAGTTTCTGGCTGAAGGTTTAGCCGGCTCACGAAAGGGACGAGGCGGAAAGCCAGATAAACGATAAGTAGAGGCAAAAAATTCCAAGTGCTTATGCAAACATTTCAGGCACACAAATAATCTAAAACAAAAGTGCTGAATAGATAAAAAAACTTGGCACTAGCAAAAATCTTAGTACTTAATATTTACAATCGCATCAGGTTTTTTCTAGAATAATACATAAGTTTTCTGGTCTATGATACAGGAGGAGATGAAGGATCTGCCGGCTCGCTGGCTACTCCGCCTTGATATCTTACCGAGATGTCCGGATCCGAGATGGTCTGCTCATCGTCGAAAACTTCTTCGGCATCTTCTGGAGGAGGTGGCGGAGTATCCACGCGGGTGAAGAAGGGTGTCTCGTAGCTGCTCAGATCAGCTACGTGACACCCATATCCGGCGCAGGAGTGCATGATAGCTTGAAGGTCTTGCTCCTGGCCGTCTTCGTCTACTTTGCAGTACCCTCTGGTCACTTGCCATATCTCCATGTTTCCATGGTGGCTCATGACCATGGTGAGAGTGTTCTGCGCAGCGGTCCGCGCGTAGGACATGTTCGAGTCCCAAACAAGCTGCGGCATCTCCTTGGCCTTCTCCCGCACTTGGAAGTCCGACATGCTTGGCATGTCCGGAATCCTAAGAGATTCGCCAATGTCCTGAAGGGACTGGCGATAGTCATGAATGAGATCACCGACTTGAGTAAGCCGGTGAGTGCGGGGTTCGGACGAGGAGGAGTCCGTCAAGTTCAGAGGACCTAAACACAAAACAAGTCAATGAAAATCCGACATTGATGAAAGTCGAAGAAAGAATAAATCAGATAGATGGAACATACCAAGAATGACGTCGTCAATCTTGGCTTTCTCTTCCCGAAGACTCTGGAGTTCAGCCCAGAGCGCCTGGGAGATATCCTTCTCTCTGCCAACCTCATTTTTGAGGTCCGAGATAACCTTATCTTGAGCGGCAATCTTGAGATCGCGCTCTTTAGTGGCCATGGAGGAGGACTCGAGAACTTGAGCTATGCTCCTTTCATGATCAGCCTTAAGCTTATCCAGCTCTTGGCGAAGTCCCTTGTTCTCCACCACTAAGGTTTTGAGGTTCTCGGCCTCTTCAATCATGGCGATGGATTGTTTCACCAACGCTGTAAGTCAAAAAGAACAACAGTTTAGAAAAAATCGACATTGGAAAAGTAAAAGACAAGGTTTGAATCTCGAAATGTTACCTTCGGCTTCATCCTTGGCTAGCTTGAGCTCAGCATTTTTAAGCTGGGGAGCTTTGATTTCTCTCTGCTTATCACAGACATTTTTTAACAATTCCTGGTTATAGGAACATACTTTCTGTAAGTCAGAATACCCAAAGTCAGAAAGCTACTTAAGACTCGGGCTAATATTTTTTGCTAAATATCAGCATGAGCCTTGGGGGCTACACTAGTTCGTTCTTTGGCATCCTAATGAAAGCATAAACTCAGATTTCTATATCCTACTTCATGCTTGGGGCCTAGAGGATATGATATAACATAAGGTAAAAAACAAGAGTTGGAATTCCGACTTACATATTGCTCGCGGGTGAGTTTGTCTAAACCCGCGTTCACCTCAACTGCCACCTTCTCGGTGAGAGTAAGAGGAATTACTGGGGTTGTTGGAAGCTCTCCAGTCCTAATCCTCTCGTCGCGAAGGCGGACTTGGGTGAGAAGGTCAGAGAACTTGACGTCCTCTGCTTCTTGCGCTTCCTCTTCGGGGGATAGATGGCTTTTGTCCAGGACTTGCCTGGCCAGCCGCTGGATCTCCTCTACGGACTTCCGGGATAAGCCAAATTTGGCAAGTTTGGGGTTGCTGAGGAGGTTGTCGGCGAAGACTTCAGCCGAGGGATCATTACCCGAAGAGGGTTCACCCTTATCTTGAGCTGACGCACCCACGGTGACGTTAGTGTGCGATCCAAGGATCACAGGCGCCGTTGGAGGAGCCGGATCTTCTGCAACAACCGGAGAAGGAGTAATCGCCGGTGTTGCAGAAGGTTGAGGGGTAGGAGTCGAAGGAGCCGTGGCAGGGGAAGCTATGGTAAGCTTCGCCTGTCGCAGGGGCTTTGCAGGAATCCCCTTCCCCTTACCCTTGATGAGAGGCTTTGCTCTGAGAATGTAGTAATATCGGAAATATTACATCTCAGAAAGAAATTCGAGAAAGGTACAAAGGCGGAAATTGTGAATGGAAGTTACCTCTTCACAACAGGCACCTCCTTTGTGCCAACAGCCACTATCGGAGCTTTGCGCTTCTTGAGCGCAAGGTCCAGCAATGGGACCACTTCAGCTTCCTGAGAAAACTCAGGAGGATATCCTTCGAGTGGAGAAAGCTCCGACTCGGGGAGTTCAGCAAGCTGAAAACAAGAAAACATATCAGCATTGCAATGTATGACTTAAAAGATTGAAACTCGTAAAAGGTGTACTGATGGAAGCTTACCGCTACCACGGGGTTTTCGCCGTGTGCATGTCCAGAGAGATCTCCGGAATTTTTCTCTCGATCCGCTCTTTAATCAACCATTTGATCTGGCTTATATAGCCTTGGCTGGTGTAGGCCTTGGGGCTGATGCGGAGGGAATCTTTTTTGGAAGACGTGATGGAGTGCATCAGTCTATCCCCGTGGTAATGAAGTGGCTGGATCCGATGTGCGACCCAGCACTGAACTAAGTCGGATCCCCTCAGACCCTTGTGCTTGATAAGATATTCGATCCGCCTCTTAGCGAGGATCAGATCGTCCGTAAGAGCCGGAGTAGCCTCATCCCAGGAAGGCTGGGCTGTGGCGGCTCCGTCGACAAAAGCCGGCAAAACAGTAGCTTTGCCGGGAGCCGGAATATCCCTATGATAGAAAAAGGTGGTTGGCCATTGTTTGACCGAGTCACTGGCAGCAATTTTGGGATAGGACCGGTCTCGTCTAACAGAAAAACTAATAGTACCGGTGATATAAGGAACACCGGCGGTAATAGACTTTCTCCGGACATGGAAGTAATACCGGAAAATAAGAAAACTCGGCCTAATGCCGAGAAAGCCCTCGCAAAGCACAGCAAACACGCTCATCTCTAGAAGGGAGTTGGGAGGAAGATTATGGAGTTGAACTCCATAATGGTCAATCACCTCGGAGAATAACTCCGAGAGAGGAAAAGACAAACCTCGGTCCAGATGGGTGCCGAAGTGGACGCGCTCGCCCTCGCGCGGATTGGGGATGGTTTCGCCGGAACCGCTCCGCCAGTCACCGGCAGCGAGAAGCCCCTCCTTCTCCACGTTCTTGAGGGCCGCCTCGTCGAGGGTGCAAGGGATCCAGATTCCCCGAAAACTTTCTTTTTCTGCAGCTACTTCTGCCGACGCCGCCGCTGTAAGCCATTTCTCTCCGGTGGAAAGGGGTGACCCTAAAGTGGCGGCGCTAGGAGCTCTGTGGGAGGAAAACGAAAGGGCTCTGGGCGCGCTGGAGATTTGGGAAGAAAGGAACGGCGAAAGGCAGGTGGAGAGGAGATGAAAAAATCTAGACCCCTTATATCTACCTACCTGCGCCAAGATTCGTGCAAATGCTATAGTGTAACCGCCATGCGTCGTGGAAAGAACTGGGAAGGGCCCCCGCGATGATTGCATCGCCTCGATCTCCACGCATGCATTGAAACGGCGCCTCGGTTCCACAAACTGCGGACCCACCAACGGTCGTGCTGACGGAACGTCTGTCAGATGACATAACTGGACCATGCTTGTGTCAGGTGGCGTTAGAGACCAAGTTTCCGGCTTAGTTTAAAAGCGAGCTGGAAAATCCGACTAACTAATTGAAAGGTCCAACTTACTTTTGAAGACCCGGATCATAGTTTTTGTTATAAAGTTTCAGGAACCCTTCAAGATTCTGCAAGCCGAAGATCAAGCTAGACGATGATAAAATCCGACTTTGGATCTTGGAGGCCTCCGGGGGCTACTGTTGGGGATATACTTTCCGGGTATCCTCAACGTTCCTCACTGACCAGGGTGGCCCACTTCAGGTTAGAGCTTTGCTTCACGGGCGGCCCAGTTAGAGAGAGAAGACGGAGTCCCATCCGGCTACGGGAAGGCCTAGAAGACTTACCGACTTAGGCCCATAATGTTACTTGTAGTTCAAGATGTACTCTGTAACCAACTCTTAGTCGTAGCCGAATTGATCTCTCCTGTAAACCCTAGGCCGAATATCTATATAAGCCGTCCTAGGGAGAGCCTTTAGGGCACCACCAATAGTCTACAATCTCAACTCGCACAGGCGAAACCCTTGTAACCCATATTCCGGCTTTGCCGTATTACTGGATTGATAGCAGGAGTAGGGTCCGTCCAAAGCCGGCGGATTTGAACCTGGGTAAACTTGTGCGCTCACCGTCTCGAAACACCGTACGCCTCACACCCCTCTCTTCCGCACACCTCGAGGACCCCCTCATGGCGTACTTGTCATCAATCCGACGACACTGTGGCCTTTTAACAAAAAGGTACTGTAGTTTTTGGATTCCTCAACCCGAGGTCCCTCCAGGGACCACCTGTCGGCGACTGAGTCCATTTTACAGAAAGGCTCCTGGGTTTCCAAAACCTCAACCTGCGGTCCCTGGCTCCTCTACGTGGCAAGCCCCCGCTGGCGCGCCCGCGTGTGGGTCCGCACATGCGTGGGTCCCACCCGTCATCCACACCGGCTGGCTAGCCCCGCGGTGAGAAAAGTCTGCCGCGCGCCATTTTCGCCCAGTCAGCATCGGCCCCACCTGTCTGCGACGGTGGCTAGCTGTGTCTGAGTAGAAAAAGTTTCTGGTTTATCTGTTTTATAAAAACAATTTCAGAAATGTTTAAATATGGATTTAAATTCTGTTTTTAATAACTTTTAATTTGTAATTCCAAATAATACATATAATATATGTTTTTGAATCAGAAAAATGTGAGGAATTCAAATATGCCATTCAAAATATTATTTGAGCACTTTAAATTTTCGAGATAATTAAAATTACAATAAAATGCCCTTTTCTCAATTAATTGATAACTTTAATTCTACAACTCCAAATTCGACAAATAATATGCCTAAATTGATCAGCACGACGAGCCTGTTTTAACTATGCATTCCATGTTCTGAATTGCAGCATGCATCATGTCATTATTAAAAATCAGAACTGTTTATGGCAATAAAACTTGACCAAATAAATAATAAAATGCTTTATTCTTGTACCCCACACCTCACTCATGCCATGCTACATTATTTCCATGTAAATTGTGCATCATTAATCATGGCTTGCTTGTTTGCTTTTCGCATTTTATTCATATGGCTGTGCACTTTATTTATATTGGCCCTTGTTTGTTTGGTTCTTCTTTCGAATAGACGCCGAGCAGAGGAAATATCAGGAATCCCAGGAATACTACCCAGATCCGTCTCTCGCTTCAACTGAGCTGCCATGCAAGCACTACCAAATGCTTGCATACATATAGTACCTATTGCCTCTATCTTATTCTTGCATCATTGAGTCGCGATTGCATTAAATTGAATCCCAAGTACTGCATAGCCTTTACTTTTAAACCCCACCGAAGCTTGTTCCTCCATCCCATGAGCCATTACCACAGGAGTTGTTTGAGCCATGCGAGTCGTAGAACATCATGTGTAGGGTATGTGAGTGTCTGATATATCACGAGGTACCTAAACAACTTAACCTGAGTAGTAATGGGATAACTAATGAAAGAGGCACCGGTGAGCAATATCTGCTATTTGGTTTTTCATGCTCACTTGTGTCCCGTAGGACCCCGAGTACTTGATTCCTGTTCCTTGACTATTCGCACTATCCACATCCGGGAGGCCGTGGACCCCCCTGAGCCAGAGCTTGATTCATTTCTATTTCTTGGGGCCACAAGTAGTTTGGGGCTTTATTACTATCCTGTACTTATGCCATGCTTTACTATTTTATTTAAGATTGTGCGAGGAGCACCTGTACTGTTTAAGAATACGGAATGTTTTCACGGTATCGACAAGCCCAGTCACATTTTCGGGTTTCCCGTCGTTTACAGCCATTGTCGCAAACCCTAGGTCCGTCTCGGAGCCGGCCAACTTCGTTGCGGATAGCTTATTGGGGTGGCCCCCTGAAATATTCCTGAATCCTGTGATCGCTTTATCGTGAATGCCTCGTTGGGTTTTGATTTGGTTTTTCCGAGGTTGATCGAGTGTGTGTTGCTATTTGTGCACCCCTGCAGGGCAAATCTTTCTGAAAGCCGTGTCCGCGGTTATGGACGACTTGGAGCATAGTTTCTCGATCATAGACAAGTATAACTAAAGTACCGCTTTTAATCTGACTAAATAGCTGACTAGTAAATGGTGCAATACTCATGGAATGGTTAATAAAACTGCCAACGGATGGGTTGTTCGTTCGCTTTCTCGTTGGTAAGCAAGAAGGAGGATGAATCTGTTAATTATACTGTTATAACTGTTGTTACTAATTAACATACATCCGTCTATCATTGGTTAGGCGGATGGTTAGTGAGTATCTATAGACTTGTTAGTTATTATCTTTTGCTGCAATTGCGTCACCCCAGGTATATGTCCCCTTTAGAGGCATAAAGACTTGCTGAGTACCCCTAGGGTCTCACATGATAAATTGTTTGATTTAGATGAACAGTTGTATTCACAAGATGGATACTGGGTGGAGGAGACAGATGATGTTGGCAACGATCACTCGGTGTAGAGATTCCGGGGATGGGGATCCGTGAGATCTGTGGGCAGGATGTGTTTATTTATGTGGCATCTTATGCCGATTTGCTTCTTGTCCGTACTCGGATCTTGTTTCCCGCTTCCGCTTGATACTCTGATGTTTGATGTATGAGGAGCTATCCTACACTATTATCTCTATCTAGGATATTTGGATCTTGCCGTATGGCATTGCAATATTTACATTTCTTTTAGATGGAATGGCTCTGAGAACTGTTGTAAGGTAGCTTGCATACATACTCACTTGTGTATGTATTTTATCTCTTCGCCTGTTGCCTACGCCGCTCGCTCTTGTCCCGATGTATTGGAAGTGGTTAGGACGGCCGCCGGGTCAACACGTGGGTGGCCCCTGGGCCCCCGCTGTACTATTTTAACCACTTCCGGTTCATCCAGGCTTGAACTTAGAGCGTAGGGTCCGAGGTTGTTACAGTGTTCCTCTCATAGACCACACATGGATCCACTGGTGTCATTGCATGTCTGCTCTTTTCATGAACCACATCTAGAGTCATTGCATGTGTGTTCTTCCCACAGACCACACATGGATCCACCAGTGTCATTGCATGTGTGTTCTTCTCACAAACCACATATGGATCCAGCAGTGTCATTGGATGTGTGTTCCTCCCATAGACCACACATCGATCCACCGGGGTCATTGCATGTCTGCTTTTTTCATGAACCATAGTTAGAGTCATTGCATGTGTGATCCTCTCATAGACCACACATGGATCCACCAGTGTGATTGGATGTGTGTTCTTCTCATGAACCACAAGTAGAGTCATTGGATGTATGTTCTTTCCATGAACCACAGCTAGAGTCCTTGCATGTGTGTTCTTCTCACAAACCACATAAGGATAGACTAGTGTCATTGCATGTGTGTTCTTCTCATGAACCACAGATAGAGTTCATTGCATGTGTGTTCTTCCCACAGACCACACATGGATCCACCAGTGTCATTGCATGTGTGTTCTTCACACAAACAACATATGGATCCAGTAGTGTCATTGGATATGTGTTCCTCCCACAAACCACACATGGATCCACCGGTGTCATTGCATGTGTGCTCTTTTCATGAACCACAGTTAGAGTCATTGCATGTGTGATCCTCTCACAGAACACACATGGAGCCACCAGTGTCATTGGATGTGTGTTCTTCGCATAAACCACATCTAGAGTCATTGGATGTGTGTTCTTTCCATGAACCATAGCTAGAGTCCTTGCATGTGTGTTCTTCTCACAAACCACACAAGGATACACCAGTGTCATTGCATGTGTATTCTTCTCATGAACCATAGCTAGAATCATTGCATGTGTGTTCTTCTCACAAACCATGTCATGAACCACACCAAGTGTCATTGCATGTGTGTTCTTCTCATTAACCACACATGGATCCACCAGTGTGATGCATGTCTGCTCTTTTCATTAACCATGGGTAGAGTCATTACATGTTTGTTATTTTCACAAACCACATATCACCAGTGTCATTGCATGTGTGTTCTTCCCCCATGAACCACACATGGATCCACCAGTGTCATTGCGTGTGTGTCCTTCTCACAAACCACACATGGATCCACCAGTGTTATTGCATGTGTGTTCTTTTCACAGACCATATATCACCAGTGTCATTGCATGTGTGTTCTTCTCACAAACTATGTAAGGATCCACCAGTGTCATTGCATGTGTGTTCCTCTCATAGACCACACATGGATCCACCGGTGTCATTGCATGTCTGCTCTTTTCATGAACCACATCTAGAGTCATTACATGTGTGTTATTCCCACAGACCACACATGGATCCACCAGTGTCATTGCATGTGTGTTCTTCTCACAAACCACATATGGATCTAGCAGTGTCATTGGATGTGTTTTCCAACCACAAAGCACACATGGATCCACCGGTGTCATTGCATCTCCGCTCTTTTCATGAACCACAGTTAGAGTTATTGCATGTGTGATCCTCTCACCTACCACACATGGATCCACCAGTGTCATTGGATGTGTGTTCTTCTCATGAACGACATCTAGAGTCATTGGATGTGTGTTCTTTCCATGAACCACAGCTAGAGTCCGTGCATTTGTGTTCTTCTCACAAACCACATAAGGATACACCAGTGTCATTGCAGGTGTGTTCTTCTCATGAACCACAGCTAGAGTTCATTAAATGTGTGTTCTTCTCACAAACCATATCATGGACCACACCTAGTGTCATTGCATGTGTGTTCTTCTCATTAACCACACATGGATCCACCAGTGTCATTGCATGTCTGCTCTTTTCATTAACCATAGTTAGAGTCATTGCATGTGTGATCCTCTCATAGACCACACATGGATCCACTAGTGTCATTGGATGTGTGTTCTTCTCATGAACCACAACTAGAGTCATTGGATGTATGTTCTTTCCATGAACCACAGCTAGAGTCCTTGCATGTGTGTTCTTCTCACAAACCACATAAGGATACACTAGTGTCATTGCATGTGTGTTCTTCTCATGAACCACAGCTAGAGTTCATTGCATGTGTGTTTCTCTCAGTAACCATATCATGAAACACACCCAGTGTCATAGCATGTGTGTTCTTCTCATTAACCACACATGGATCCACCAGTGTCGTTGCATGTCTGCTCTTTTCATTAACCATAGTTAGAGTCATTGCATGTCTGTTCTTTTAAAAACCACACATCACCAGTGTCATTGCATGTGTGTTCTTCCCTCATGAACCACACATGGATCCACCAGTGTCATTGCATGTGTGTCCTTCTCACAAACCACACATGGATCCACCAGTATCATTGCATGTGTGTTCTTTTCACAGACCGCATATCACCAGTGTCATTGCATGTGTGTTCTTCTCACAAACCACATAAGGATCCACCGGTGTCATTGCATGTGTGTTCCTCTCATAGACCACACATGGATCCACCGGTGTCATTGCATGTCTGCTCTTTTCATGAACCACATCTAGAGTCATTGCATGTGTGTTCTTCCCGCAGACGACACATGGATCCACCAGTGTCATTGCATGTGTGTTCTTCTCACAACGCACATATGGATCCAGTAGTGTCATTGGATGTGTGTTCCTCCCACAAACCACACATGGATCCACCGGTGTCATTGCATGTCTGTTTTTTTCATGAACCATAGTTAGAGTCATTGCATGTGTGATCCTCTCATAGACCACACATGGATCCACCAGTGTCATTGGATGTGTGTTCTTCTCATGAACCACAGCTAGAGTCATTGGATGTATGTTCTTTCCATGAACCACAGCTAGAGTCCTTGCATGTGTGTTATTCTCACAAACCACATAAGGATACACTAGTGTCATTGCATGTGTGTTCTTCTCATGAACCACAGCTAGAGTTCATTGCATGTGTGTTTTTGTCACAAACCATATCATGAAACACAAAGTGTCATTGCATGTGTGTGTCCTTCTCATAACCACACATGGATCTACCAGTGTCGTTGCATGTCTGCTCTTTTCATTAACCACAGTTAGAGTCATTGCATGTCTGTTCTTTTCACAAACCACATATCACCAGTGTCATTGCATGTGTTTTCTTCCCCCATGAACTACACATGGATCCACCAGTGTCATTGCATGTGTGTCCTTCTCACAAACCACACATGGATCCACCAGTATCATTGCATGTGTGTTCTTTCACAGACCGCATATCACCAGTGTCATTGCATGTGTGTTCTTCTCACAAACCACATAAGGATCCACCGGTGTCATTGCATGTGTGTTCCTCTCATAGACCACACATTGATCCTCCAGTGTCATTGCATGTCTGCTCTTTTCATGAACCACATCTAGAGTCATTGCATGTGTGTTCTTCCCACAGACCACACATGGATCCACCAGTGTCATTGCATGTGTGTTCTTCTCACAAACCACATATGGATCCAGAAGTGTCATTCGATGTGTGTTCCTCCCACAGACCACACATCGATCCACCGGTGTCATTGCATGTCTGCTTTTTTCATGACCATAGTTAGTCATTGCATGTGTGATCCTCTCATATACCACACATGGATCCACCAGTGTGATTGGATGTGTGTTCTTCTCATGAACCACAACTAGAGTCATTGGAGGTATGTTATTTCCATGAACCACAGCTAGAGTCCTTGCATGTGTGTTCTTGTCACAAACCACATAAGGATACACTAGTGTCATTGCATGTGTGTTCTTCTCATGAACCACAGGTAGAGTTCATTGCATGTGTGTTTTTTCCTCACAAACCATATCATGAAACACACC
>OU342744.1:241496596-241729634 GCA_910589775.1 Avena eriantha
TTCGCCGTTCCTTTCTTCCCAAATCTCCAGCGCGCCCAGAGCCCTTTCGTTTTCCTCCCACAGAGCTCCTAGCGCCGCCACTTTAGGGTCACCCTTTCCACCGGAGAGAAATGGCTTACAGGGCGGCGGCGTCGGCAGAAGTAGCTGCAGAAAAAGAAAGTTTCGGGGAATCTGGATCCCTTGCACCCTCGACGAGGCGGCCCTCAAGAACGTGGGAGAAGGAGGGGCTTCTCGCTGCCGGTGACTGGCGGAGCGGTTCCGGCGAAACCATCCCCAATCCGCGCGAGGGCGAGCGCGTCCACTTCGGCACCCATCTGGACCGAGGTTTGTCTTTTCCTCTCTCGGAGTTATTCTCCGAGGTGATTGACCATTATGGAGTTCAACTCCATAATCTTCCTCCCAACTCCCTTCTAGAGATGATCGGTTTGCTGTGCTTTGCGAGGGCTTTCTCGGCATTAGGCCGAGTTTCTTATTTTCCGGTATTACTTCCATGTCCGGAGAAAGTCTATTACCGCCGGTGTTCCTTATATCACCGGTACTATAGTTTTCTGTTAGACGAGACGGTCCTATCCCAAAATTGCTGCCAGTGACTCGGTCAAACAATGGCCAACCACCTTTTTCTATCATAGGGATATTCCGGCTCCCGGCAAGCTACTGTTTTGCCGGCTTTTGTCGACGGAGCCGCCACAGCCAGCCTTCCTGGATGAGGCTACTCCGGCTCTTACGGACGATCTGATCCTCGCTAAGAGGCGGATCGAATATCTTATCAAGCACAAGGGTCTGAGGGGATCCGACTTAGTTCAGTGCTGGGTCGCACATCGGATCCAGCCACTTCATTACCACGGGGATAGACTGATGCACTCCATCACGTCTTCCAAAAAAGATTCCCTCCGCATCAGCCCCAAGGCCTACACCAGCCAAGGCTATATAAGCCAGATCAAATGGTTGATTAAAGAGCGGATCGAGAGAAAAATTCCGGAGATCTCTCTGGACATGCACACGGCGAAAACCCCGTGGTAGCGGTAAGCTTCCATCAGTACACCTTTACGAGTTTCAATCTTTTAAGTCATACATTGCAATGCTGATATGTTTTCTTGTTTTCAGCTTGCTGAACTCCCCGAGTCGGAGCTTTCTCCACTCGAAGGATATCCTCCTGAGTTTTCTCAGGAAGCTGAAGTGGTCCCATTGCTGGACCTTGCGCTCAAGAAGCGCAAAGCTCCGATAGTGGCTGTTGGCACAAAGGAGGTGCCTGTTGTGAAGAGGTAACTTCCATTCACAATTTCCGCCTTTGTACCTTTCTCGAATTTCTTTCTGAGATGTAATATTTCCGATATTACTACATTCTCAGAGCAAAGCCTCTCATCAAGGGTAAGGGGAAGGGGATTCCTGCAAAGCCCCTGCGACAGGCGAAGCTTACCATAGCTTCCCCTGCCACGGCTCCTTCGACTCCTACCCCTCAACCTTCTGCAACACCGGCGATTACTCCTTCTCCGGTTGTTGCAGAAGATCCGGCTCCTCCAACGGCGCCTGTGATCCTTGGATCGCACACTAACGTCACCGTGGGTGCGTCAGCTCAAGATAAGGGTGAACCCTCTTCGGGTAATGATCCCTCGGCTGAAGTCTTCGCCGACAACCTCCTCAGCAACCCCAAACTTGCCAAATTTGGCTTATCCCGGAAGTCCGTAGAGGAGATCCAGCGGCTGGCCAGGCAAGTCCTGGACAAAAGCCATCTATCCCCCGAAGAGGAAGCGCAAGAAGCAGAGGACGTCAAGTTCTCTGACCTTCTCACCCAAGTCCGCCTTCGCGACGAGAGGATTAGGACTGGAGAGCTTCCAACAACCCCAGTAATTCCTCTTACTCTCACCGAGAAGGTGGCAGTTGAGGTGAACGCGGGTTTAGACAAACTCACCCGCGAGCAATATGTAAGTCGGAATTCCAACTCTTGTTTTTTACCTTATGTTATATCATATCCTCTAGGCCCCAAGCATGAAGTAGGATATAGAAATCTGAGTTTATGCTTTCATTAGGATGCCAAAGAACGAACTAGTGTAGCCCCCAAGGCTCATGCTGATATTTAGCAAAAAATATTAGCCCGAGTCTTAAGTAGCTTTCTGACTTTGGGTATTCTGACTTACAGAAAGTATGTTCCTATAACCAGGAATTGTTAAAAAATGTCTGTGATAAGCAGAGAGAAATCAAAGCTCCCCAGCTTAAAAATGCTGAGCTCAAGCTAGCCAAGGATGAAGCCGAAGGTAACATTTCGAGATTCAAACCTTGTCTTTTACTTTTCCAATGTCGATTTTTCTAAACTGTTGTTCTTTTTGACTTACAGCGTTGGTGAAACAATCCATCGCCATGATTGAAGAGGCCGAGAACCTCAAAACCTTAGTGGTGGAGAACAAGGGACTTCGCCAAGAGCTGGATAAGCTTAAGGCTGATCATGAAAGGAGCATAGCTCAAGTTCTCGAGTCCTCCTCCATGGCCACTAAAGAGCGCGATCTCAAGATTGCCGCTCAAGATAAGGTTATCTCGGACCTCAAAAATGAGGTTGGCAGAGAGAAGGATATCTCCCAGGCGCTCTGGGCTGAACTCCAGAGTCTTCGGGAAGAGAAAGCCAAGATTGACGACGTCATTCTTGGTATGTTCCATCTATCTGATTTATTCTTTCTTCGACTTTCATCAATGTCGGATTTTCATTGACTTGTTTTGTGTTTAGGTCCTCTGAACTTGACGGACTCCTCCTCGTCCGAACCCCGCACTCACCGGCTTACTCAAGTCGGTGATCTCATTCATGACTATCGCCAGTCCCTTCAGGACATTGGCGAATCTCTTAGGATTCCGGACATGCCAAGCATGTCGGACTTCCAAGTGCGGGAGAAGGCCAAGGAGATGCCGCAGCTTGTTTGGGACTCGAACATGTCCTACGCGCGGACCGCTGCGCAGAACACTCTCACCATGGTCATGAGCCACCATGGAAACATGGAGATATGGCAAGTGACCAGAGGGTACTGCAAAGTAGACGAAGACGGCCAGGAGCAAGACCTTCAAGCTATCATGCACTCCTGCGCCGGATATGGGTGTCACGTAGCTGATCTGAGCAGCTACGAGACACCCTTCTTCACCCGCGTGGATACTCCGCCACCTCCTCCAGAAGATGCCGAAGAAGTTTTCGACGATGAGCAGACCATCTCGGATCCGGACATCTCGGTAAGATATCAAGGCGGAGTAGCCAGCGAGCCGGCAGATCCTTCATCTCCTCCTGTATCATAGACCAGAAAACTTATGTATTATTCTAGAAAAAACCTGATGCGATTGTAAATATTAAGTACTAAGATTTTTGCTAGTGCCAAGTTTTTTTATCTATTCAGCACTTTTGTTTTAGATTATTTGTGTGCCTGAAATGTTTGCATAAGCACTTGGAATTTTTTGCCTCTACTTATCGTTTATCTGGCTTTCCGCCTCGTCCCTTTCGTGAGCCGGCTAAACCTTCAGCCAGAAACTTTGCCGAGCAACGGAGCTCAATTGCTAAACCAGTTTAAACTCGGAAACAAAGCTGGCTTCCAGTACCAACAATTCACTACTCGGAAGATACCTGCATCCAGCAATCAGACAAATAACCCAAGTAAAGACTAGAGTTTTTTAGAGTTATACCTGAAGGTAGCAGTTTTAGAATCGGAAATCTAAACCAGAACGAACATGACCATAAAGTACTTTCAAGCATTCTGGGATTTTCGACTATGACATGATCTTTAGGAAATAAGATGGTAAAAACTTCTCAGGAAAACTTTGAGGTAACCAAATGTTTTATTTCTCACAGAGCATGTACATATGTATAATTACAAAGAAAGATAAAACTAAGAATAAAAGGGACGTAGCTGAGCAATATTCCATGGTTTGTCTAATTCTTCCAGATTTGTACTGCCTCCAGCTCTCTTTCTCTTCTTAGTAGCAGGTCTTTCTTTGACTGGCCTCATGTCAGTTAAGTAGTACGACCCATTGTGCAATACTCGACTAACCAAAAAGGGCCCTTCCCATATTGGGGAAAGTTTGTGATTTCTTTATTGCACAAGCCGGAGAACCAAATCACCTTTATTGAAAGATCTAGTTCGGACTCTCTGGCTATGATACTTGCGTAACTTCTGCTGATAGGCTGTAGATCTCATTTCAGCAACGGCGCGAACTTCTTCGACTAAGTCGAGATCATTTTATCGAGAAATCTCAGTATCCTCTTCAATATACGCGGCCACTCTAGGAGAAGTATGAATCAAATCACTAGGAAGAACTGCTTCTGCGCCATAGACCAAGAAGAAAGGTGTATATCCTGTTGACCTGTTCGGAGTTGTTCGCAAACTCCAAATTACAGAGGGTAGTTCCTCTGCCCAAGCCCCCGCAACATGTTTCAGTGGTGCTTCGAGTCTTGGTTTCAAGCCTTGTAGAATTAAACCATTTGCTCTTTCGACTTGTCCGTTAGCCTGTGGATGTGCGACTAACGCAATGTCAAGCCGGATATTTTGCTCGTCGCAGAATTCAACCAACTCTCCCATTGAAAAGTTACTCCCGTTGTCCATGATAATGCTATGCGGATAACCATACCGGATTATAACATTCTCGACAAATCTTTTGGCTATTGCTCCATCACAACTAGTGACAGGTTTAGCCTCGATCCATTTCGTGAATTTATCCACCATCACTAAGAGGTGAGTAAATCCACTTGGAGCTCGTTTAAAAGGTCCTACCATATCAAGCCCCCAGACCGCAAAAGGCCATGTTATAGGTATTGTTCGCAGCTGATCAGCCGGAACATGAGTTTGCTTGGCGTACTTTTGGCAGCCTTTGCATGTCTTGACTAATCGTTCAGCATCTGCCTGAGCTGTGAGCCAGAAAAAACCATGTCGAAAAGCTTTTGCCACTAAAGATTTGGTTGCAGCATGACCACACTCGCCTTTGTGGATTTCTCTTAAGATTTCCACTCCTTCCGGAGATACACAACGCTGAAAAACCCCAGAAACACTCCGTTTATGGAGCTCACCTTTAACAATAGTATAGGCTTTTGCTCGTCGGATAATCTGCCGGCTCAGCACCTCGTCTTCGGGTAATTTGCCATCTAGCAAGTAATCAAGGTAGGGTTGAGTCCATCTGGGAATTACAGCCAGAACTGCTATTAAAGGTGAGTCGGATTTGGTCGGGTACTCCTCATCTACTCCCTTTATCGAGGGAACTTTGAGGTGCTCTAAAAATGTGCCATCCAGAACCTCTTTCCGCGCAGAACCTATTCGAGATAGTGCATCTGCTTCCTCGTTTTCTGCTCGAGGGATGTGTTGAACTTCAAACCCCTCGAACGATTTAGATAGATCATCCACGACAGCTTTATATGCAGCCATGTGCTTATTTGCATTACAAATATCCGACACTTGCTGAGAAACAAGATCCGAATCTCCATAACACATCAAACGTCGGATGCCAATATCCTTAGCAATCCGGATTCCATGTAGCAGTGCTTCATACTCAGCAATGTTGTTTGTCGCTGTGAAGTGGATCTGCAGCACATATAAAAGTTTATCTCCTTGGGGTGATTTGAGCACCACGCCAGCCCCCGAGCCCCCCCTAGCCTTGGATCCATCAAAAAAGAGGGTCCGGTATTCCGACTCCGGGAGGACCATGTTCTCCTTGGTCTCTGTCCAATCAGCGACAAAGTCGGCAAGGATCTGGGATTTGATTTCTGTCCGGGGTTTGTACTCAATATCGAAAGCTGCAAGCTCTATGCCCCATTTGGCGACGCGTCCTGTAGCATCGCTGTTATTGATTATATCTCTCATGGGAGCTTTGCTCACCACGGTAATTGGGGACTCCTGAAAATAGTGTCGTAACTTATGAGATGCCAGAAAAACACCGTAAGCCAACTTTTGATAGTGCGGAGATCGATGTTTTGATTCTGTCAGGACCTCGCTGACAAAGTACGTCGGACGCTGCACCAGGTGCTCCTGATTTTCTTCTGGTCTCTCCACCACCATAACTATACTGACAACCCTATTTGTCGCAGCAATGTAAAGCAACATCGGTTCCTGAGGTTCCGGTGCTGCAAGGATAGGAGCAGATGAGAGTACTTTCTTCAGGTCTTGTAGTGCAGCTTCGGCTTCGTCAGTCCAGACAAAATCCTTGGTTTTCTTCAGGAGTTTGTATAATGGTGCGGCTCTTTCACCAAGCCGGCTTACAAATCGACTGACCGCGGTGATGCAACCATTTAATCTTTGTACATCCTTCAGGCGAGTTGGCCTGGAAATATTGAGAATAGCCTTGATCTTGTCATGGTTCACCTCTATGCCTCGTTGAGACACAATAAAACCTAACAATTTTCCGGCTGGTATTCCAAAGAAGCATTTCTTCGGGTTAAGCATGATGTTGTATTTTCGTAAATTTGCGAACGTCTCCTCTAAGTCGGAAACCAATGTTTCCTTCTTTTTGGAAATGACCGCGATATCATCCACGTATGCATGTACATTGTGCCCGAGTTGATCATGGAGGCAACGCTGCATCGTGCGATGGTACGTAGCTCCTGCGTTCTTCAGCCCAAAGGGCATCGTAATATAACAGAAGGTTCTGAAAGGGGTTATGAATGAATTCTTGATTTTGTCAGATTCCTTCATCCGGATTTGGTGATAACCGGAATATGCGTTGAGAAAACAGAGGAGTTCCGAGCCTGCCGTAGAATCGATAACTTGATGAATTCTAGGCAGCGCGAACGGATCTTTTGGACAAGCCTTGTTCAAGGCAGTATAATCAACACACATCCTTAAATCAGTAGTGTCCTTTTTAGGGACCATTACAGGGTTGGCCGACCATTCAGTATGGATGACCTCTTCTATGAATCCGGCTAACTCGAGCCGCGCTAGTTCCTTAGCTATTGCCTTACGCTTTTCGTCACCAAACCGTCGTAAGGACTGTTTGACGGGTTTAGCGTTCGGGTTTACATTTAGAGAGTGATCGGCAAGTTCCCTAGGTACTCCGGTCATGTCAGATGGCTGCCATGCGAAGATATCTTGATTTGCTCGGAGGAACTTGACGAGCGCGCCTTCCTATGCGCTACTTAGGCCTGCGCTTATCTGGGTCATCTTGGAGGGGTCATCATCCTTCAATGGTGTCGTCTTCGTCTCTTCTGATGCCTTGAACTCCGGATTTGGTTTTGTCACCTCCTTCTTCGTCGCGGGCATCTCGGACGGATCTATGCTCTTCTTGATCTCCTGGTACTCATAGGCGTGCAGCACGGCTTCGGCAAAGGCAGCATTTCCATCCTCGCACTCTCGCGCTTTCTTCGGGTCACCCCTAATGGTGATCATGCCGTTGGGACCTGGAATTATTTCATCATATTGTAAATGTAACATGGACGAGCCATAAAAGCCCAGTAAGCCGGACATCCGAATATAGCATGGTATGCGCTCTTGAATGGGACCACTTCGAAGCAAAGTGCCTCTGTTCGATAATTTTTTGGTGTTCCAAAAGTAACATCCAAAGTGATCTCTCCCAGGGAATTAGCTTGTCTTCCTGGTACAACCCCGTGAAAAATCACAGAGCTATGGTTAAGCTGTGTTTCCGAGATCTTAATCCGGCGTAGCGTTTCTACATAGAGAATATTGATGCTACTACCACCGTCCATGAGGGTCTTGGAGAAACCATAACCGTCAATAAGTGGATTGACGATTAAGGCGTATTTTCCTCGCTTATGCAACTTAGGCGGATGATCAGCGCGGTGAAATGTGATTGCCACCTCCGACCAGTCCAAATACTGAGGGACAGCCAGAACTATTGCGTTGAGCTCGTGGAGAACTGCTTTCTTGACCTTTGCTGGTTGAGATCCGAGGAAGGTGACGTAAGTGTCCTTCTTGGTAGGAAACGTTTTCTTCCCTTCCGACTTGGGATTTGAAGCGTCGACTTCCACCATGTCGGAATCTTCCTTGGTCTCTTTTTCTTTTTCGGGATTTTTCTTTCCCTTTTTCCGCTTAGCTTTGTAGCCCGTGGTATCATCTCTCTTGATGTCATCGTTAAAACGACATTCAGCGTTGGTGTGGGACGAGCCTCCATTGGCGTCTAAGTGATGCACACATGGGTTATTGGCAATGTCGGCCCAAGTGTAGGTTCTGCCTGGTTGTTGCTCTCCTCTACCTTGGACCCTCGATGTCCCACGACCACGCCCGCGGCCTCCACCACGTCCTCCTCGTCCTCCAGTCCCGAAAACTGTAGTGACTACTACTGTCTCCGTGTTGGGTTTTTCTTTCGAGGTGTTTTTGCGTTTCTGAGCCTGTTGCTTTGTCTTTGCTGACTGTGGTATAGCCAGGACGTTAAGTAATCCCTCTGCATCGTCGTCAGCATCTGCATACTTGCTCGCTGTTTCTATCATCTCTCCCAGATCAGTAACCTTGTCACACTTCAAGCGATGGCACAGTAATCCAATTGGGAGACCTGAAATAAAAGCTTCAATCGCAGTTTGATCATTTACTCCCTCGCAGGAGTTCTTGGTGTCAATCCATCGTTCGAGATAATCTCGGCAAGTTTCTCCGGCTTTCTGGGTGCAACGTTGTAGGTCTCCAACCGTACAGGGCCTCCGATATGTGCCTTCGAAATTCTGAAAGAACGCACTTTGTAAGTCATACCAGTTGTGGATGGTGTTTGCCGGAAGTTCATTGGGCCATGATCGCGCCGTCTTCCGCAACATAAGTGGGAGATATCGGGTTGCGACCAGGCTGTTTCCGCCTTTGGTGATGCAGCAAGCTTGGAAGAAGTCCTGTAACCAGGTGTTTGGCCGAGCAATGCCATCGTAGGCTTGAATATGTCTTGAGATAGCAAATCCTTCCGGGAATTTTGTAGCTCTGATGCGTGGTCCAAAGCACTTTGGGCCCACGTACACGTCATCGTTTTCGTAGCGCCTAGCCTCTATGTTGGAGTTGATCCTGTGCCTTGCGTCGTTCGGGGATAGGGATCGTCCCGAATATCGGCTGTGGCTGCGGTGCCTTGGAGCCGGACTTCGGCTTCTGCCACCACCTCCTCCGTCATGCCGTCCTCCTTGACCTCCTTGGGGGCCGTTGTGATAACTGTGCAGTGGAGAGGGTGGTGCAGCTGGGTTGTTTCCGGCTGATCGCTGGCCTCCGTCCGGAGCGTCATTATTCTGGTTTCGAGGAGGTTCTTGACTGTGACGAGCCCCTTGCCGGCTTGTACCATCATGGTTTCCGTCGTTCCTTCATCTGTCGTTCCCACCATGGTAAGGTTCAGCCGGACGGTTTTCATGTCTAGGAGGTGGCATTTTCTAACAATCCTCCTCTCGACGTTTTTTTTATCTTCTCCCTTTCGAGAAGGATTCCTCAGATTGAGTGCAGCGATTGCGTCTTTCTCGGCTACTAGAGCGACGTTGCTCCAGTTATGTGTAGCCCTGCGGTGCTGCCCCGTCGATCCGGTTCTTGAATAATTGTCTTCCCTGCATTCGGGGTTATGATACTGCGCCCGAACATAGTGGGATCTTACACCATCCCATGCCGGATCTGTGCGACATTGGTCGGAATCCGAGACCAGCTTTTGGCTTCCCAACAGGGCGACCTTTTGCTGCTCCAGTCCTTTGTTGAGTAGCTTGATACCCAAACGTATCTCTTCTGGTCCTGGATTAGCTGATAGAATTCCGCGAGCTACCACAGTATTTTGCACTGGTGTTGGGTAAACCCAATCTCCATTGTTGTCCTTCCGTGGCTTTCCCATCTCATCTCCAAAAAGGACGGCACGGACACGTGGGAATTGGTTGTCATCTACGTGACGCTTCCGTGTCTTCTGATGCAGACGGGACATGTACTCCTTATTTGACATGCGCTTCTTCTCCACCTCGATGTTTTTGGCTTCATCAAGGAGTTGTTGATGACGCGCTTCTAGGGCTTGGGCCCTTTCGTCCAGCTCATCTGCGGTAAGTTCTGCAGCTGTTGGGATAGGTGTGGTTAATGCGGCATCGATGAGTTTACGCGCGCCTTCAGTGATCACGTGCCCATCCACCGATGCTTCTTTTTTCGGCTCGTCTGGGATAAGTGCTCCATCCGAGTCTTCCTCGTATTCCTCGGCAATCACTTCCTCTGTCAGAGGGTCTTTTGCCAGGGTCTTGTTCTTCTTGTTCTTCTTCTTTGCCCTCTTGGCAGCGCCGGTAGCAAAGACGGCTTTGGGTCCGTTTCCCGGAGCCAAGCTCTGAGCGGTACTTTCGGACATCTGGAGTTCGGGATTGTCTCCGACCTCCATATCATCCGGCGCTTTGGGAGAGTGTTCCCCGGATGCTTCGTCCATGGCTTCTCCATCTTCTGCAGCTTTGGAGTTGTACTCCTCGTCATATTCCGCGGAGAATTTTCGGAAATCTGCCGACGTCATGGACTCATCCGAGGATGTGGGAACGTCGGCGTTTGTTCCAATTGCCTCCAGCACCGAGTCGGTGTTTTCTCCAGCATCGACAGAGCCGGATCCGGATCCAACGTATCCAATGAAGTGCGATGCGTGCTTCCTGAGGTACCTGAGGAAAGGCTTGTCTATCCCAACATCATCAGAGTCGGGATCAGTGTCGTTGATGTGCTCCGCCTGGATTTCGACTTCCACGGGTGGGTCGATCTGGGATCCGGCTTCTCCAGGGAGATCCACTCCGGATTCGACTTGGTCCACGAGGTTTTCTTTAGGCTCGGATTTCTCCACTATCTCCGCAACTGGTGCGGGCTGGGTAGGATTAGGGTTTTCTGAGATCCAGAACTCTACCGCCTCCGCGGACAAAGGGGACCCAGAAGTTTCTTCTGCCTCTATCATCACCGCTGGGGTGGGTTTGGCAGGTTCAGCGAAACCGATGTAAACATTGATCTCGCCAAAAGACATGATTGTATAAGCAGTCACAACCTCCCTAGCCGGAATCCAAGTCTCGTCGAGAACAATGAGAGGGATGTCGCTGGCGTAGAGGATGCGACCGACGGCGATGGTCTCGCCGATTCCGATTCTTGCAGATTCTGCTCGGAACGTAGATCCGAAGCTCACTTGCCCCACGGTGGGCGCCAACTATCATCGGATTGATGACAAGTACGCCATGAGGGGGTCCTCGAGGCGTGCGGAAGAGAGGGGTGTGAGGCGTACAGTGTTCCGAGACAGTGAGCGCACAAGTTTACCCAGGTTCGAATCCACCGGCTTTGGACGAACCCTACTCCTGCTATCAATCCAGTAATACAGCAAAGCCGGAATATGGGTTACAAGGGTTTCACCTGTGCGAGTTGAGATTGTAGACTATTGGTTGTGCCCTAAAGGCTCTCCCTAGGACACCTTATATAGATATCCGGCCTAGGGTTTACAGGAGAGATCAATCCGGCCACGACTAAGAGTTGGTTATAGAGTACACCTTGAACTACAAGTAACATTATGGGCCTAAGTCGGTAAGTGTTCTAGGCCTTCCCGTAGCCGGATGGGACTCCATCTTCTCTCTCTAACTAGGCCGCCCGTGAAGCAAAGCTCTAACCTGAAGTGGGCCACCCTGGTCAGTGAGGAACGTTGAGGATACCTGGAAATTATATCCCCAACACACAGAGGCTGTCATGTGGGCCCGGAAGGAGTGCGGGTTGTGAAACAAAAAAGGTGGGGGGTATCTGCAAGAATGCCATTGCTACTGTTTTTCTTCGCGCCGTTTCTGACGAAACTGATAGAGACGCGTGCTGGCGTGGCGGGGGCTCGATCTCGCGATCGATCGCACGCGCGCAGGCGGCAGTGACCACTAGGACTGGCTAGGGTGGATGCAGGGTAAGCGCGGCGCGGCTAGGTATGCCTTCTGAGGCGCGATGACGAGCAGAAGCTAGCGCAAGCCGGCGCACAGAACGTGCTCGACAAAAAGGCCGGCGTGAACAGGCATCGACAGCGAGAGAGGGGATGTCTAGGAGGAAGGGTGGCTCACCGCGAGGTGGTCGGCGGTGGTGGATCTGGCCGGGGAGCGACGGTGCACCGGAGATGCAAACGACTGCGAGCTAGGGTTTCGGGTCGGCATCATGGTCGTGTAGTGGTTCTGGGCCGTCTCCTCCTTGCTGCTGTGTATGGGTGTGATGCAGAGATCCTCGCTGGTCTTCCCCAACATCAACTCGCCACGTCCGCCGCCGTGTATCGTTGAGAGGAGGTGGATGCCGATGGTGGCCGCCGGGGTGGATGTAGGGTAGAAGGGGAGGGAGAGGATTTGCGCAGCGGTCAGGGGGAGGTGAGGCTCAGCAGAGGAAACGTGGGGGAGTAGATAAGAAGAGGAGGGGAGGAAGGTGCCGTGGGGTTTGGGAGAAAAAGGTGGCCTCGGCCACCTTTTCTCCTCTGCTCCCTCACATGCTCGATGTGGGAAGGGCCAGGGCAGGTGGCTGCGGCTGGAGGTGGGGCCAGGGCGAGGAGAGAGGTAGGCTCGGGGGTGGGGCCGGCCTGGCAGGGAGAGAGTGAGAGAGAGAGGCTCAGGTAGAGCTAGGGTTGAAGGGTTGGTTAGCTAGGGTTGGTGTTAGGTTAGGGTTAGCTTGACCGGTTAGGGTTAGGGAGGGGGTAGAGGGAGAGTGTGGTGTCTCGGCATGGTGAGAGCAAGGTGGTGTGGTGAGGGTGGAGTTAGGGTTTTGGAGAGAGAGGTTAGGGTAGGGTCTTAGGGTTTAAACATGGACAAAACAAGTCCAAGCAAGGGGGTGGAGGTGAGGAGGAGGGGTGTTTAGGGTTTTGGGCAAGGTCACACATGAGCATGCATGGGTGGGGGTTGGGTAAGGAGATGGTGAGAGGGAAGGTGGTGAGATTAGGGTTTTATGTGTGGCATGATCAAGTATAAGGGGAAAAGGTGGATATGGGGATGATCTCACATGATCATGCATGGAGGAGATGAGAGGTATGGAGGGCTTGATGCACATGGCAAGGAACAAGACCAAGGTGAGAAGGTCGAGAGAAAAGAGAGCTCAAAAGAGGGGATCCACTCAAAAATCCAAGAAAACCAAAGAAGGATAAGATGGTGATGCTTGTTGCATGGCCCATGCATGAGCATTAAATGCCATGTCTAATCTTGTGAAAACAAAATAAATAATCATGGCATTTATACACATGCATTCCAAAATATGAAATGAGGCCAAGCTAAAAGAATTAAAAGGATGTTCCATGTGGAGTAGATGGAGATGCTCAAATTTGAATATAATTTGGACTTGCTAGTGTGTATGTCCCACTAGGTGCTTAATAGCCTCAAAAAATTTCCAACATGAGCAAATATTCCAAAACAATCCATATGGAAGCTAGAAAAGGGGTTCCACTCACAAATCATGCAAAGTTGGCTCCACATATCCATAATGTGAAAACAACATGATGCTTGCATGGGAGCATGTGGATCTAGAAGTGGATCCATCCCAACCCACATGAGCTAGAGGTAAAACCAAAAGAAATGCAAAGCTCACATATAGTTGGATGGTGGGATTATAGGGTGGTGACAAGAAAGGTGGTGGAGTTAATAAAAGATATGCCCCCACTCAATTTGGGCATCAAGCATTTATAAAGAACCAAATACAATGTATCAAGAGGCAAATATAATTAATAGTGCATATGAGATAAGAACCAAATGAAAAAGGGTTTTATATGATGCTCAAATTCAATGTGGCATGATGACATGAGCATGATATAATTATGATGCAACAATTATATATAGACTAGGCTAGTAGCATTGCAATTGTCAGACAATTGGGATGCTACAAACACACATGCAATGACACCGGTGGATCCTTACATGGTTTGTGAGAAGAACACACATGCATTGACACTGGTGATATGTGGTCTGTGAAAAGAACACACATGCAATGACACTAGTGGATCCATATGTGGTTTGTGAGAAGGACACACATGCAATGACACTAGTGGATCCATGTGTGGTTCATGGGGGAAGAACACACATGCAATGACACTAGTGATATGTGGTTTGTGAAAAGAACAGACATGCAATGACTCTACCCGTGGTTAATGAAAAGAGCAGACATGCAATGACACTGGTGGATCCATGTATGGTTAATGAAAAGAACACACATGCAATGGCACTGGGTGTGGTTCATGATATGGTTTGTGAGAAGAACACACATGCAATGACTCTAGCTATGGTTCATGAGAAGAACACACATGCAATGACACTAGTGTATCCTTATGAGGTTTGTGAGAAGAAGACACATGCAAGGACTCTAGCTGTGGTTCATGGAAAGAACAGACATCCAATGACTCTAGATGTGGTTCATGAGAAGGACACACATCCAATGACACTGGTGGATCCATGTGTGGTCTGTGAGAGGATCACACATGCAATGACTCTAACTGTGGTTCATGAAAAGAGCACACATGCAATGACACCGGTGGATCCATGTGTGGTCTGTGGGAGGAACACACATCCAATGACACTACTGGATCCATATGTGGTTTGTGAGAAGAACACACATGCAATGACACTAGTGGATCCATGTGTGGTATGTGGGAAGAACACACATGCAATGACTCTAGATGTGGTTCATGAAAAGAGCAGACATGCAATGACACCGGTGGATCCATGTGTGGTCTATGAGAGGAACACACATGCAATGACACCGGTGGATCCATACGTGGTTTGTGATAAGAACACACATGCAATGACACTTGTGATATGTGGTTTGTGAAAAGAACACACATGCAATGACACTGGTGGATCCATGTGTGGTTTGTGAGGACACACATGCAATGACACTGGTGCATCCATGCGTGGTTCATGGGGGAAGAACACACATGCAAAGAAATTAGTGATATGTGGTTTGTGAAAAGAACATACATGCAATGACTCTAACCGTGGTTTATGTAAGGAGCAGACATGCAATGACCCTGGTGGATCCATGTGTGGTTAATGACAAGAACACACATGCAATGACACTAGGTGTGGTTCATGATATGGTTTGTGAGAAGAACACACATGCAATGAACTCTAGCTGGGGTTCATGAGAAGAACACACATGCAATGACACTGGTGTATCCTTATGTGGTTTGTGAGAACACACATGCAAGGACTCTATCTGTGGTTCATGGAAAGAACACACATCCAATGACTCTAGCTGTGGTTTATGAGAAGAACACACATCCAATGACACTGGTGGCTCCATGTGTGTTCTGTGAGAGGATCACACATGCAATGACTCTAACTGTGGTTCATGAAAAGAGCACACATGCAATGACACTGGTGGATCCATGTGTGGTCTATGGGAGGAACACATATCCAATGACACTAGCGGATCCATATGGTGTTTGTGTGAAGAACACACATGCAATGACACTGGTGGATCCAAGTGTGGTCTGTGGGAAGAACACACAAGCAATGACTCTAGATGTGGTTCATGAAAAGAGCAGACATGCAATGACACCGGTGGATCCATGTGTGGTCTATGAGAGGAACACACATGCAATGACACCTGTGGATCCATACATGGTTTGTGAGAAGAACACACATGCAATGACACTGGTGATATGTGGTCTATGAAAAGAACACACATGCAATGACACTAGTGGATCCATGTGTGGTTTGTGAGAAGGACACACATGCAATGACACTGGTGGATCCATGTGTGGTTCATGGGGGAAGAACACACATGGAATGACACTGGTGGTATGTGGTTTATGAAAAGAACAGACATGCAATGACTCACCCGTGGTTAATGAAAAGAGCAGACATGCACTGACACTGGTGGATCCATGTCTGGTTAATGAGAAGAACACACATGCAATGACACTGGGTGTGGTTCATGATATGGTTTTCGAGAAGACCAAACATGCAATGACTCTAGTTGTGGTTCATGAGAAGAACACACATGCAATGACACTAGTGTATCCTTATGTGGTTTGTGAGAAGAAAACACATGCAAGGACTCTAGCTGTGGTTCATGGAAAGAATAGACATCCAATGACTCTAGATGTGGTTCATGAGAAGAACACACATCCAATGACACTGGTGGATCCATGTGTGGTCTGTGGGAGGATCACACATTCAATGACTCTAAATTGGTTCATGAAAAGAGCAGACATGCAATGACACCGGTGGATCGATGTGTGGTCTGTGGGAGGAACACACATCCAATGACACTGCTGGATCCATATGTGGTTTGTGAGAAGAACACACATGCAATGACACTGGTGGATCCATGTGTGGTCTGTGGGAAGAACACACATGCAATGACTCTAGATGTGGTTCATGAAAAGAGCAGACATGCAATGACACCAGTGGATCCATGTGTGGTCTATGAGAGGAACACACATGCAATGACACCGGTGGATCCTTACATTGTTTGTGAGAAGAACACACATGCAATGACACTGGTGGATCCATGTGTGGTTCATGGGGGAAGAACACACATGCAATGACACTGGTGATATGTGGTTTGTGAAAAGAACAGACTTGCAATGACTCTAACCATGGTTTATGTGAGGAGCAGACATGCAATGACACGGGTGGATCCATGTGTGGTTAATGAGAAGAACACACATGCAATGACACTGGGTGTGGTTCATGATATGGTTTGTGAGAAGAACACACATGCAATGAACTCTAGCTGGGGTTCATGAGAAGAACACACATGCAATGACACTATTGTATCCTTATGTGGCGTGTGAGAAGAACACACATGAAAGGACTCTAGCTGTGGTTCATGGAAAGAACACACATCCAATGACTCTAGCTGTGGTTTATGAGAAGAACACACATCCAATGACACTGGTGGATCCATGTGTGGTCTGTGAGAGGATCACACATGCAATGACTGTAACTGTGGTTCATGAAAAGAGCACACATGCAATGACACCGGTGGATCCATGTGTGGTCTACGGGAGGAACACATATCCAATGACACTGCTGGATCCATATGTGGTTTGTGTGAAGAACACACATGCAATGACACTGGTGGATCCATGTGTGGTTTGTGGGAAGAACACACATGCAATGACTCTAGATGTGGCTCATGAAAAGAGCAGACATGCAATGACACCGGTGGATCCATGTGTGGTCTATGAGAGGAACACACATGCAATGACACCGCTGGATCCTTACATGTTTTGTGAGAAGAACACACATGCAATGACACTGGTGATATATGGTCTGTGAAAAGAACACACATGCAATGACTCTAGAAGTGGTTCATGAAAAGAGCAGACATGCAATGACACCGGTGGATCCATGTGTGGTCTATGAGAGGAACACACATGCAATGACACCGTTGGATCCTTACATGGTTTGTGAGAAGAACACACATGCAATGACACTAGTCGATCCATGTGTGGTTTGTGAGAAGGACACAGATGCAATGGCACTGGTGGATCCATGTGTGGTTCATGGGGGAAGAACACACATGCAATGACACTGGTGATATGTTGTTTGTGAAAAGAACAGACATGCAATGACTCTACCCGTGGTTAATGAAAAGAGCAGACATGCAATGACACTGGTGGATCCATGTGTGGTTAATGAGAAGAACACACATGCAATGACACTGGGTGTGGTTCATGAGATGGTTTGTGAGAAGAACACACATGCAATGACTCTAGCTATGGTTCATGAGAAGAACACACATGCAATGACACTGGTGTATCCTTATGTGGTTTGTGAGAAGGACACACATGCAAGGACTCTAGCTGTGGTTCATGGAAAGAATAGATATCCAATGACTCTAGCTGTGGTTCATGAGAAGAACACACATCCAATGACACTGGTGGATCCATGTGTGGTCTGTGAGAGGATCACACATGCAATGACTCTAACTGTGGTTCATGAAAAGAACAGACATGCAATGACACCGGTGGATCCATGTGTGGTTTGTGGGAGGAACACACATCCAATGACACTACTGGATCCATATGTGGTTTGTGAGAAGAACACACATGCAATGACACTGGTGTATCCATGTGTGGTCTGTGGGAAGAACACACATGCAATGACTCTAGATGTGGTTCATGAAAACAGAGACATGCAATGACACCAGTGGATCCATGTGTGGTCTATGGGAGGAACACACATGCAATGACACCGGTGGATCCTTACGTGATTTGTGAGAAGAACACACATGCAATGACACTGGTGATATGTGGTCTCTGAAAAGAACACACATGCAATGACACTGGTGGATCCATGTGTGGTTTGTGAGGACACACATGCAATGACACTGGTGGATCCATGTGTGGTTTGTGAGAAGGACACACATGCAATGACACTAGTGGATCCATGTGTGGTTCATGGGGGAATTACACACATGCAATGACACTAGTGATAGGTAGTTTGTGAAAAGAACATACATGCAATGACTATAACCGTGATTAATGAAAAGAGCAGACATGCAATGACACTGGTGGATCCATGTGTGGTTAATGAGAAGAACATACATGCAATGACACTAGGTGTGGTTCATGATATGGTTTGTTAGAAGAACAGACATGCAATGACTCTAGATGTGGCTCATGAGAAGAACACACATGCAATGACACTAGTGTATCCTTATGTGGTTTGTGAGAAGAACACAAATGCAAGGACTCTAGCTATGGTTCATGCAAAGAACACACATCCAATGACTCTAGTTGTGGTTCCTGAGAAGAACACACATCCAATGACACTAGTGGATCCATGTGTGGTCTATGAGAGGATCACACATGCAATGACTCTAGCCGTGGTTCATGAAAAGAGCAGACATGCAATGACACCAGTGGATCCATGTGTGGTCTATGAGAGGAACACACATGCAATGACACCGGTGGATCCTTACGTGATTTGTGAGAAGAACACACATGCAATGACACTGGTGATATGTGGTCTGTGAAAAGAAGACACATGCAATGACACTGGTGGATCCATGTGTGGTTTGTGAGGACACACATGCAATGACACTGGTGGATCCATGTGTGGTTTGTGAAAAGGACACACATGCAATGACACTAGTGGATCCATGTGTGGTTCATGGGGGAATAACACACATGCAATGACACTGGTGATATGTGGTTTGTGAAAAGAACAGACATGCAATGACTCTAACCATGGTTAATGAAAAGATCAGACATGCAACGTCACTGGTGGATCCATGTGTGGTTAATGAGAAGAACACACATGCAATGACACTAGGTGTGGTTCATGATATGGTTTATGATAAGAACACACATGCAATGACTCTTGATGTGGTTCATGAGAAGAACACACATGCAATGACACTAGTGTATCCTTATGTGGTTTGTGAGAAGAACACACATGCAAGGACTCTAGCTGTGGTTCATGGAAAGAACACACATCCAATGACTCGAGCTGTGGTTCATGAGAAGAACGCACATCCAATGACACTGGTGGATCCATGTGTGGTCTATGAGAGGATCACACATGCAATGACTCTAGTTGTGGTTGATGAAAAGAGCAGACCTGCAATGACACCGGTGGATCCATGTGTGGTCTATGGGGGGAACACACATCTAATGACACTGTTGGATCCATATGTGGTTTTTGAGAAGAACACAAATGCAATGACATTTGTGGATCCATGTTTGGTATGTGGGAAGAACACACATGCAATGACTCTAGATGTGGTTCATGAAAAGAGCATACATGCAATGACACTGGTGGATCCATGTGTGGTCTATGAGAGGAACACACATGCAATGACACCGGTGGATCCTTACGTTGTGGTAGAAGAACACACATGCAATGACACTGGTGATATGTGGTCTGTGAAAAGAACACACATGCAATGACACTGGTGGATCCATGTGTGGTTTGTGAGAAGGACACACATGCAATGACACTGGTGGATCCATGTGTGGTTCATGGGGGAAGAGCATACATGCAATTACACTGGTGATATGTGGTTTATGAAAAGAACAGACATGCAATGACTCTACCCGTGGTTAATGAAAAGAGCAGACATGCAATGAAACTGGTGGATCCATGTGTGGTTAATGAGAAGAACACACATGCAATGACACTGGGTGTGGTTCATGATATGGTTTGTGAGAAGAACACACATGCAATGAACTCTAGTGGATCGATCTTGGCATAATTTGATGTATGCCATGATGTATTTCGTTGTACAAGACACTCACTTTCCATTTTTATACTACTCAGTTTTCCCTTGGTTTTATGTGGTACTACTCAGTTTTGCCCCCCTCTCTCTATCTTTCGGAGAAGCACAAACTTGTGCTCACCCTGTCTGCTACTCCCTGATTGGTTGTCACAGTTGCCACGCGGATCGTGCGCACCAACCATTCATTCTGTGTGATCCAACGATGATCGTTGCACACGTCGTGCCCTTCGCAGTACAGCATGAGACAACACGGACGTCTCCCTCAACGAGACTTCTACAAGAAGGAACACGATGTCGTCCATGGAAAAAGTCATCGAGCGGTCATGTCATGTTTAATCAAGTCTGAAAAGCCTACTACTACTACTATGCCACAACGCATGCGTCATCGAGTGCACGGTCGTCGATGGACAACTGCAATTTATTGCCACTTGATTTTAATAAGACATATCCCATGTTTTACGGAGCGACTCTCAATCGCCAATTATAGGGCCGTGTCAAACTTCGTACATAGAAATTGTGTATGCGCCCTTTGCATGTGGCTCAATATAGAACTGCTATGCATGGCCCGGGAAAAAACGTGACGTACCATGCGCGTCGCGGTGCACGGTGTAGTAGACTGCATGGCGCGTTGCACGGTGGTGCAACGAAACGTGCCTTGCTTCCATCCACCTTAACTATAGAGCCCCTCTCCGCACACCCACTCTCACTCTCGCTCACTGTCCCCACGCAACCCTCTCCACTGTCCCACCAGCATCCGCAAACTCCCGAGAATACCCCGTCCGCATCGGCGATGGCCGAGGAGGATAAGGTGGCCATCGTCGCCTCCGTGGCTGCCGGCGAGGAGGCCCCCGTCTCCTCGCCGGTCCCTCTCGACGTGTTGAAAGCAGCCGCATTCCCTGTCCAGGCCCTAGTCGAGGCATCGATGATCCAGATAAGTACATCGCTCCGCTGAACCCCTACGACACCGGCATCGACGACCCATGGTCGGATGTAATTAGGGTTTGCTCCCCTCCCCTGGTTCTTCTACCGTTCCCATCGTTGGATGCTAGATGTTTATTAGGATTCGGTTGTTCGCATTTTGATTGCTCGAACTTCTTACATCATCTACTCCCCCATTTTCCTTTTCTTCTAATAGATTTCCAGCAACGATGTCTGTAGCGATGATGAGTACATACACAACAAGACTCGTCAGGTGCTGAGTAGGCTGTGGGCCGGCCAGTACGACGCCTTCTTCAGGGGCGGCCCCTAGCGCTGCCCCTTCCGCAAGGGGATCAACTTCTGTTGTGTCACTCTCGCTGGCAACACCGACTTCATCTCCTTAATGAAGCATGCAGAGGCCATGGGCTCCAGCATCTACAAAGGCGGCGCGCGCGAGATCGTGAAAATCAACGCCTACATCGCTGAACACCGGGCTCTCGGCATTCACCTCTGAAACCTCCAGCGGTTGGCCATCAAAGAGGGTCGCATTCCTCCAATCAGGCCCAAGCCCCCCAAGATCAAGGGACTTGGCAGCAAGAAGTGGCGGAGGCCCCGGAGGGAGGCGGAGGCGCTGGCGAATGAACGCGTCGGATGTCTCCCTGAATGTACCTGATGTTGCGGCGGCTGCTGCTAAGCAGCTTCTGTTGATTTTCTATATTTTGCTTACATCCTATTTCTGGCTGAATGCATCGAACCTCGTTAAGCAACCTACTTTCTATCACTATATCCTATTTAGCTGCGCACAACTATATCTACATTTGTTTTGTTTTCTGAATGAATGTATTCTTCCTGGTGTGATTTGCTGCTCTAGATTTGCTACCTGATCGGAGGTAAAAAGAGGTCCAAAAGGGAACGAATTATCAAAGAGAGAATCTTCTCTAGATTTGCTACCAATTTGGGCAAAATGAAACATATCTGTTTAGCGAGAGAGGAAAAGGGTACTCTTTCAAACTGCCGGTTAACGAGCTACCATCTTGATGAGGCCCCATCTTGACGTCTCCCTCTACAAGAAGGACACAATGCCGTCCATGGAAAAAGTTGTCGAGCGGTCATGTCACGTTTAATCAAGTCTGAAAATGCTACTACTACTACTACTATGCCACAACACATGCATCATCAAGTGCATGGTCGTCTATGGACAACTGTAATTTATTGCCCATTGATTTTAATAAGACACATCCCATTTTTTACGCAGTGGCTCTCAATCTCACTTCCAACTAGGGCCCACTGTAAGAAGCTTGCACGCGCTATCCGGAGGCCGAATAGCTGAGCTCGACGAGACCTAATGTCTCCGTCTTCATCGAGTCACTCGCAGCCATCAACTAATCCCTTTACCCGATCTATCACAACCCCACAAATCTCGCAGTATAGCCACTTTTAACTATCGCCAATTTTAAGGCCGTGTCAAACTTCGTACATAGAAATTGTGTGTGCGCCCTTTGCATGCAGCTCAATACAGAACTCCCATGCATGGCCCGGGAAATAAACGTGGCGTATCGTGCGCGTGTCGCGGTGCACGGTGCAGTAGACTGCGCGGCGTGTTGCACGGTGGTGCAACGAAACTTGCCTTGCTTCCATCCACGTTAACTATAGAGCCCCTCTTCGCACACCCACTCCCACTCTCGCTCACTCTCCCCACACAACCCTCTCCACCGTCCCATCAGCATCCGCAAACTTCCGAGAATACCCTGTCCGCGCCGGCAATGGCTGAGGAGGATAAGGTGGCCATCGTCGCCTTCGAGGCCGCCGGCAAGGAGGCCCCCGTCTCCTAGCTGGTCCCCCTCAACGCGTTGAAAGCATCCGCCATCCCTGTCCAGGCCCCAGTCGAGCCCCCCGTCGGTCACAAGCAGATCAAGCACTTCTTGGGCACCTACGATCCAGATAAGTATATTGCTCCGCTGAACCCCTACGACACCGGCATCAACGACCCATGGTCGGAGGTAACTAGGGTTTGCTCCCCTCCCCTGGTTCTTCTATCGCTCCCATCGTTGGATGCTAGATCTTGGTTTATTACGATTCGCTTGTTCGCATTTCGATTGCTCGATCTTCTTACATCATCTACTCCCCCATTTTCCTTTTCTTCCAATAGGTTTCTGGCAGCGATGTTTGCAGCGATGACGAGTACATTCACACCAAGGCTCGTCAGGGGCTGAGGAGGCTGCGGGCCGGCCAGTACGAAGCCTTCGTCAGGCGCAGCGACTACAGCTGCCCCTTCCACAAGGGGATCACCTACTACTTGACAAGTCACGCCGGCGGCACCGACTTGAACACCTTACTAAAGCATGCAGAGGCCGCGGGATCCGACATCCACAAAGGAGGCAAGCGCGAGATCGTGAACACCAACGCCTACATCGCTGAACACCGGGCTCTCGGCATTCACCTCCGAAACCTCATGCGGGTGGCCATCAAAGAGGGACGCATGGCTCCAATCAGGCCCAAGCCCCCCAAGAGCAAGCGACTGGGCAGCAAGAAGTGGAGGAAGCGCTGGAGGGAGGAGGAGGAGGCGCGGGCGCTTGCAGGATGTGCCTGCAGCTGCGGCGGCTGCAACTGCTGCTAAGCAACTTCTTTCTAGTTATATCCTATTTCCGGCTGAATGCATCGAACCTCGTTAAGCGACCTACTTTCTATCGCTATATCCTATTTAGCTGCGCACAGCTATATCTACATTTGTTTTGTTTTCTGAATGAATGTATTCTGCCTGGTGTGATTTGCTGCTCTAGATTTGCAACCTGATCGGAGGCAAAAAGAGGTCCAAAAGGGAATGAATTATCGAAGTGAGAATCTTCTCTAGATTTGCTACCAATTTGGGAAAAATGAAACATATATGTTTAGCAAGAGAGGAAAAGGGCACTCTTTCAAACTGCCAGTTAACAAGCTACCATCTTGACAAGCTACAAGACACATACATAAACATAACACAACGAGGGTTAAATTTATTTTACTAGTATCACTTGAGACGCTAGACATGTTGACAAGCTAACTGAGTTCCACAAAACCGAAACATAACATTGACAAGTAAAATTTAATTCACTTCTCATCAGACCACTTGAGGCGCTTGCCATCGTTCCTAGGCGACAAACTGCGACCATTCCAGGTACTCCACAGCTCACGAAATGCTTCGTCCCACCTGGGATCTGACTTGGCTTCTCTATCTTCAGCGTCCTGCGGCACAATTAGCGATGCATCACAGGCCTGTTTCTTGCCGCTAGAAGATGATGCCTCTCTGTTTGCTGCTTCAGCTGCAGCCTCGCTGTCAGCTGCAAGCTCTCTTTCAGCTGCTTCTACAGCCTCTCTATCAGCTGTTTCAGATGCAGCCATTTTCTTTGCATATGCAGCTTCAAACTCATCTATTGTGCATTTTCTACAAAGGGCTCCCCTAAGCTCGTCTTCCCTCTTGCAAATAGGGAAAAACACGAGGTAACATAGAAAAAAATGGATCTTCTTGTACAGCTGGTAGTTCAGGTAAGCATCTATGCTACATACTTTAGGTTTATATCAGACAACGGCCACTCATCCCAGAAATCGTGCCTATCCGTAGGGAAATCTTCCTTCATTTTGCCGTACGACTCATCGAGGATTCTAGTTGTGAGTGATGCCATTCCATCCTTCCTCGAGCCCCCTTGGATCTTGACGAGACTCTGAATATCGATCCAGTTGTGCGCAGGAATTATAATTCCCTCTTGATAAAGTTTCGAAAAATCAATTGTTGTGTCGACAGTGTAGAAAACAATTCCCTTTTCTATAAGGAACAAACGCAACGCCGGACAATTCCCGTCAGTCCTGAAAGTATGTAGTTTGTCATCACCAAAATTTGTAACTACAAATATTTTGTCAATGCAAGATCATCATCTGAATATAATTTTGAAAATTTTAGTAAATGCAAGATCAAGACTCTCAACATTGTCTTGTCATAATTTATTCGGTTTTGCTATTTCTCAGTCGACTGAACGAGTTGCACATTTTTTTAACTACGGTTGCACTTTTCTTAGGTGATTGAGACTAAATAAAATCTCAGTCGATTGAGACATAGGAAAACCCTAATTTATTTCGTCCTAAATAAAATCTAGTAGTTGCAAGATGAGCAAGAGGATAAAGAACAAGAGGATAAAACCCTAAAAGCGATTAGCTACAGAGAGCAGATCTACAAACCAGGAGAGGTGGTAGACGAGGACGTGTTTCTGCATGGCCAATTGAATGACGGCGACTTCACTCCCTTCACATGGGTGCTTTGGGGTGTACTCGAGGTCCAATCCCACAAACTTGTCCTCGTTTATCCCAAGCCAACCATCGTACATCCTCAGGACACGCACCACTGTCTCCTCCTCGTTGGTGTAGACAACGTCTATCTTCTTATTTTAGGGGTAGTGAAGCTTGTCTCTAGAGTGCGACGACCTTCCATGGCGGCAAGGAGAAGATAGGAAGAAGACAGATGATAGGAAGAAGAAGATTGGTTTCTGCGAGGCAAGGGAATGGTGGAACCGTCAATGCACTTTTAAGGTAGTGGTTAACAACGGGGACAGAAGTCCAAGGAGAGATGCATGGCGGTGGCTGTTCCAGCTTCTGAGTAAACAAAAAATAATTATAACGCCGATACATGTGCCCTGTTTTGTCACGTCAATACACTAGGCAGGGGGTGTTGTCCTATCCACTCTGCCAACGCTGCAAGCCTATGTGACAGCCACCCAGCCTAAGCGACAGGAGCGACATAACGGCGAGAACTGACAGGGGGGCAAGTTGATGGGCGTTAGCCTGATTTTTTGTACTGAAATGTAAAGTTGAATTCGTGCCGAAAAAGACCCTCTGAGTACTTGCTACACCAACTGTAGTCACCCCGGCTGATTTCAGGGAACTTGGGTACCGTGTTGCCTGTACACCCCAACTTTCGGGCCGCAAAATGATATTCTCCTCTGCCTCCTCCCTCTGGTGCCTCCTCCACTTCTTGCTACCCAGTCCCTTGACCTTGGGTGCCTTGGGCTTGATCGGGGGCATGCGACCCACCTTGATGGCCACCTTCTGGAGGTGGTGGAGGTGAAGACCGAGCGCCTGGTGCTTCGCTCTGAAGCTGTGGATGTTCACAGACTCACCGTAGGTCCTCATGTCCTCGACATACTTCACGGGGGAGTTGAAGTCGGTGGCGTGGAGCCTCCTAGTGCTGTAGAAGGGGCACCTGTAGATGTTGCTAGTGAAGAAGTTGTCAAACTGGCCGGACTTCAGCCTCCTCAGCACCTGACGAGTCTTGGTGTCCTTGGACTTGTCGTCGCTGCAGACGTTGCTGCTATCCTCTTGTTGGAAAAAAACAGTAGAGTGCAATAAGGATATGATTGAGATACCTTGATTATCGGGATTGATTATTTGCATAAATTAACCGATTGAGATCCCCTGATTATTCCCTAATCCCCATATCTCAAACCAAACCGAATACTGATCCCAACTACAGATCAACGCTAGTACTAACTAGGGAATCCGTTAAATGCAACTCAGAGGACAAATAAAATAGGATTGAAATACGAACAGGGGGATTCATCGAAATACGAGATCTAACACAAGAGGATTAGCTACTGTAAAAATACGAACAGTCGAACCCTAATAACATATGATCTAGCATCCAACAATGGGAATGGGAGAAGAACAAGGGAAAGGGAGAAAACCCTAGTTACCTTTGACCATGGGTCAGCGATCCTGGTGGCGTAGGGGTTCTCCGGCCTGATGTAATCATCCTCCTCATAGGGGTCCCAGCCGAGCGGGATCTTCTCGAGAATGGCAGGGGCCTCCTCGGCGGCGGCTACGGTAGTAGCGGGGACGGGGGTCTAGACGGGGAAGGCAGCTACCTTTGATGCCTTGACAGGGGCCTCCTCATCAGCGGTCTTGGAGGCGACGATGGCCACCACGCCATTCTTCACCATTGCCGGTGTCGTTGGGGGTTTTCTTGGGGGTTTGCGGAAGGTGATGGGACAGTGGAGACGGTTGTGTGAGTGAGCGAGTGAGTGATGAGGCTTCTATAAAGGAGAAGGGAAGGGATGTTTCGTTGCACCACTGTGCACTGCGTAACCGCATACACTACCGCACCGTGCACGGCCACATGTGTCCTCTACAACCCCATGCACCGCGACATGCGTACCGTGAGACACGTTTTTCCCTTGTGCCTAACCCTGGTGACTTAGTTGTGCTTAGTATGTTATACCCTTGAGTGTAACACTGGCAGTTTGGTTGTACTCAGTTTTGCCCTCCAGTACTAACACTGTAGTGTGCAATATACTCAGTTTTTCCCTCTAGTGGCTGGTCAACAGAGAGTCAACGAATGGGTTTTAGCTAGCTAATTGAGTCATTGTATGCACAACAAATTCAAAAAGATCAAAAAATAGAGGCATCTACCCAGGGAGTCTTATTATGTGACCTGTCACCATACGAAATGTATAGAAATCAAGTTTTAACCTAAATCATCACTTCTAAAATCACCTAATATCTATGAAGGTTCATGGCTTTCTACTCAAGCCTCTAATGACTACAAGTGCACCGATCGTTTGTAGCTAGTTTTAAAATAAAGATATCGATCCCACAGGGAGTAGGAGTCTAAAGTCTAATAACTCTTGAAATAAATATTACGATAGAAATGCTAGATAAAGTTCTAAGTGAGAAGATAAAATGTGAGTATTGTGTAAAAAGGTGTTTTGGGGTTTTGGGTATAAGAGCAATAAAGTAAAGTAAAACAACTGAGTATAGAAAGTAAGTATCGCGTATGTAAGAGAGATTGGAACTGCAGTAGGGAAAATGCATTCTCAGGGAGTACTTAAACTTAGAGTTTAGGATTCCTACTAGAACTACCTTACTTGTTAGTGATATTTTGCGAGTACTTAAAGAGTACTCATGCCTTTGTCCTTGGCTATTCCCGTGGCCAGACTATGAGGAGGACTACCAGGATGATGGACAGCAGGAGGTCTACGACAACTAGGATCATATCCCATCGGAAGCATTGCTGTGACCCTGAAGATGGAGCCCGCTGCTACGCTTATTATTCCGCTTCTTGTTTTTATTAAGACTAGATCATGAGATCCTTTATTTGTGTAAGACCTTATTATGGTTTGTAATGGATGATGTACTGTGATATCCAATTTGTTATATCTCACAAAATGGTAATCCTAGGATTGCGATGTATGGCATAACAAGCATCTGGGATTAAAAATCCGGGTGTTGACAAGTTGATATCAGAGCCATCCTGACCATAGGAGACCCTAGTTAGAATGGACGTCTGAACAAAAGCTTTGTTTCAAAGAAAAAGAAGTGAGTATTTATGAAAACCTATTCCCACTCTTATCCTTGATTCTTTCAAAAAAATCATGTTCCTCGAAAATTCTTACATTACTACATAAAATTTGACACACTTGATCACCTCACTAACTTACTCATCCTAAATTCTTATAGATGGAAGTTCAGTATTGCAAGTTCTACCAGTTGGGCAACGGAGGCCAACTGATTTTTGAGAGGGATCTTGATGCACAGTCAGAGTACCTTGAGAGTCCACATCCGGAATTCTTTAGAGCTCAACTCAAGGATTTCCCACGAGGCGATCTACAATGGCTGATAGTTGCAGATCTTCGAGGCAAGATGGAAGCACCGCTTTCTAAGAAGATTCAATTTACCATGCGAGAGAACAACTGGCTAGATGGATTAGCCAGGGCTATACATGAATCTCTTGCCCGTATGTGTGGGCAAAACATCAACTTGATCCAGGGAACTCGCTTTGCTCATTACGCAAGGCATGATTCTATGGGAATGCCATTGGAGATGCCAAGTCACCCAGAGATGAAGCGCCAAGTGGAGAATCTTGACTTCCTACTATATGATAGGCAGAAGGAATTGGACAATGCTCGAGCCTACGCAAACCACAACCTTGCCATTACCGCCAAGAAGGACTAGACTCTCGCCATGCTAGTCAAGGATCGTTAATCACTTCACCGTCAACGCAAGAAGAAGGATAGCACCATCGCTCGTATTTGCAAGAAGGTGGCCGACCTCGAGAAGACCATCCATGAGCAAGAAGTCCAGCTTGAAGCAAAAGAAGAAGAGGAAGAAGATGAAGACATCCAAGGAGATATTCACTCGTACCTCAGTGATGACAATGACTACCTGGAGGATGATGCCATGGATTTCTACACCGATGATGATGACTCCGACTTCATTGATGATGAGTAGATGCACTTGATCACTACCGTAGGAATGAGTTGCATCGGTCCCACTGTATCTTAGTTCACAGAATGGTTCTTAAAACCATATGTTTTCCTTTTGTGTTGTGGTGTGTGTTTGTATTGTGTGCTTGAATGAAAATGAGAAGAAGTTAGTTTGCAAAACCTGAGTCAAACTCAAAGTTAAAGCTTTTGAAAACAAAACCATGAACCTTAGAAATTTCCCTCTTATCTCATTATCTATCTCAATCTTCAGATGACTCGTGGAAACCAAGGAGGAAGCAGCTCATCGCAGGACCTGATGTTGCAGATTCTACAAATGCTAGTTTCCAACCGTGAAGCTAGTAGAACCGAGCGCCAAGCCAACCTAGCCACCCTGCAACAGATACTTCAGATGGCCCACAATAATCAAGGCCAAGGAAATCAGGATCATCATGGATCCAAGCTTAAGAACTTTCAGAATACCAATCCCCCTATCTTCAACACATTTGAGGATCCTTTAGATGCTGATGACTGGCTGCAGACAATGGAGAATAATCTAGAAGTCGCAGGAGTTGACGCCAACGAGAAAGTACTATTTGCTACCCACTATCTGGCAGGAGATGCAAGAGCCTGGTGGAACAGCACCCGTACTATGAACCACGGTCAGATCATGACTTGGGAAGCTTTCAAGATCAAGTTCAGCCGCACCCATGTGCCACAAGGTTTAGTCACTAGAATGAGAGATGAGTTTAGAGAACTGAAGCAAGGAAGGATGACGGTAGTTGAATACCATGACAAATTTTTGTCCCTCGCTAGGGATGCACCCGATGAGATCAACATTGAAGCCACGAAGAAGGAAAGGTTCCTGAACAGATTGCATGATGAGATGCAGACTGTGTTAGTCAACATCCGTTTTGAAGACCTAGAAAAGCTAGTCGACTTTGCCATCCAGATGGAAGGGAAGATCAACCAAGCCAATGACAACCGCAAGCGCAGAATGATGCACCACACTGGGTCCCACAATACCCAGAAGTATTGCCCCAACCCATCTGCAGGATATCCCCCAAGAAACAATATACCCCCGATGACTCATCCAAGCTACCCCAATCGTAGCGGAGGAAACGTGAAGTCCGGAGGAAACCACAAGAACAACCCCGACAACTCCATCAACTTCAACCGTGCACCGCCCAAGTCCAACAACAACAACAACAACAACAATATTGCTCCAAGGTCTGGAAGCAATGTTGTGCCTATTGCAGCCAAAGAGAACTCCCTGATTACTTTCTTTGAATGTGGAGTCAAGGGTCACTACTCCAACGAGTGTCCCAAGAAGCTTGCAGCCACCACCAATGTGAATGCACCTGCTCAGCAGCAACACCGTGTTCAGCCTGGAAGAAGATTTGCCCCAGGGAATTCGCTTAACCACAACGGCCGTCTGTTCCACATGATTGCTGAAGAAGCTCAGGAAGCAACCGATGTCGTGCTGGGTATGTTTTCTGTTAACTCCGTACTTGCAAGAGTGTTGTTTGATTCTGGAGCATCGCACTCGTTTGTTATAGAAGAATTTGCATGCACTAGTAAGATTCAACCAACAAAATTGAAGCATGTTATGATAGTTCAAATTCCAGGTTCAACCACCAAAGCTAGAAAAATTTGCAAAGCTATGCCTATCAGAATCCATGGGATAGATTTTATGCCAATCTAATAGTACTTGGAACAAAAGGTTTGGAAGTAGTACTAGGAATGGATTGGATGTCGAAACATAAAGGATTAATCGACTGCGCCAAGAAAGCCATAACCATGACCAGTAGCTCTGGAGTATTAGTAGAGCATGTATCTGAGACCTTGCCCCGTCAATTCAAATGCAAGTAGAGTCTAGCCCTACCAACCATAGACCAAGTCAGAGTAGTTTGTGAATACCCCGACGTATTCCCAGATGAATTGCCCGGTATGCCCCCAGATCGGGATATCGAGTTCTTTATTGAACTAATTCCTAGAACTGGACCCATAGCTCAGAGGCCTTATAGTATGAACCCATCAGAACTAGTGGAGCTGAAGAAGCAACTTGATGCTATGCTGGAGAAAGGTCTGATTCAACCAAGCGCATCGCCATGGAGATCGCCCCTTTTGTTTGTCGACAAGAAAGATGGAGGTAACCGTTTGTGCACAGATTACCGGAAGCTGAATGATGTCACTGTCACAAACAAGTACCCACTGCCCAAGATTGAGGATCTGTTTGATCAGTTGACTGGTGCCTGAGTGTTCTCTAAGATTGATCTTAGGACTGGTTATCATCAACTCAAGATTCGTGCAACGGATATTCCAAAGACCGCCTTTACCACCAGATATGGATTGTATGAGTATACGGTCATGTATTTTGGATTAACCAATGCCCCCGCTTATTTCATGAACCTCATGAATACGATTTTTGTGAATATTCTAGAAAAGTTTGTCGTTGTTTTTATCGACGATATTCTAATCTATTCCAGGTCAGAAGAAGACCATGAGCAACATCTGAGAACCATCCTTGAAACCCTTAGAGAGCATTAGTTGTATGCCAAGTTTAACAAGTGTGAGTTTTGGCTGAAAGAAGTAGGATTCCTTAGACATATTGTGTCGGCAAGAGGAGTCGCTATTGATCTCGCCAAGATCAAAGATGTTGAAGAATGGAAAGCCCCAACCACTCAAACCCAAGTCCGTGCATTTCTCAGATTAACGAGATACTACCGCAAGTTCGTTGAAGGATTTTCCAACATCACAAGACCGATGACCCAATTGTTGAAGAAAGATAAGAAGTTTGAATGGACCGACAAATGTGAAGCAAGTTTTTAAGAACTCAAGAAGAGATTGATTTTAGCCCCAATATTGATTTTGCCAGATATCAAGAAGCCGTTTGATGTGTATTGTGATGCATGCAGGATTGGTCTCGGATGTGTGTTGATGCAAGAAGGAAAAGTCATAGCATATTTCTCCCAACAACTGAAGCAACATGAGCAAAACTACCCCACCCATGATCTTGAATTAGCAGCTGTAGTGTTTGCGTTGAAGACATGGCGTCATTATCTTATGGGTAACCGCTGTGAGATTTATTCAGATCACAAGAGCTTGAAGTATATTTTCACTCAGAAGGAGCTGAATATGAGGCAAAGGAGATGGATAGAGTTAATCAAGGATTATGACCTTGACATTCACTATCACCTCGGTAAAGCCAACGTGGTAGCGGATGCTCTTAGCAGATTGCCGTGTAGATTAAACACCATGATCAAAGAAGCCCAGCCAAGTTTGCATCAGGAGTTGGAGCAGTTTAGAACAAAGCTAGTTAGCAAAGGATTTTTAGCTAGAATTGAACTTAAACCCACTTTGATTAGCCAGATTAAGGAAGCCTAGAAGGGAAATGCAAGTATCGACGGAATCAAATGTCGTATTGGTACAGGGAAGGTACTTGGATTCACCGAAGACGAAGAAGGAGTTTTGTGGTACAAAGGACGTATCTGTGTGCCAGTAGATTCAGAGCTGAAGCAAGTTATCATGCAAGAAGCTCATGATACTCTTTATTCTATCCACCCCGGAGGAACGAAGATGTATCAAGATTTGAAGGAGCAATTTTGGTGGCACAAGATGAAGAGAGAAATCGGAAGCTACATAGCCAAGTGTGATATCTGTCAGAGAGTCAAAGCGGAACATCAGAGACCCGCAGGACTGTTGCAACCATTGCAGATTCTGGAATGGAAATGGGATTCCATCGGAATGGACTTTATCACCGGTTTGCCTACTTCTAGTAGGGAAATGACTCTATTTGGGTCATATTTGATAGACTGTCTAAGGTAGCCCATTTTATACCTGTCAAGACAACCTACCAGAGTTCGAAGCTAGCAGAGTTGTACATTGCTAGAATTGTCAGTTTGCATGGAACCCCCAAGACCATAGTGTCGGATCGTGGAACCCAATTTACCTCAAGATTTTGGCAGAAAGTCCAAGAAGGATTAGGGACCAAGTTGGATTTCATCACAGCTTATCACCCGCAGACCTATGGACAGACTGAAACAGTCAACCAAATCTTAGAAGATATGTTGCGAGCTTGTGTGCTAGAGTATGGATCAAAATGGGAATATTGTCTGCCTTTCGCAGAATTCACTTACAACAACAGTTATCAAGCCAGCTTGCAAATGGCCCCATTTGAGTTCTTATATGAAGAAAGTGCCGTACCCCTTTGAATTGGTCGCAAGTAGGAGAGAGTCAGATTTTCGTACCTGACATCCTACGAGAAGACGAAGAGAAGGTTCACAAAGTCCGTGAGCACCTCAAGACCGCCCAATCCAGACATAAGAGTTATGCTGACAAGAGACGTAGAGACTTGACTTTCAATGTCGGAGATTTTGTGTATCTCAAAGTTTCGCTATTGAAAGGAATGTAGTGTTTTCAGCTGAAAGGAAAGTTAGCCCCCAGATATATTGGACCCTTCAAGATTCTCAATCACCGAGGAGAAGTATCTTATCAACTGGAACTGCCAGAGGAGATGTCAGCGATCCATAATGTGTTCCATATCTCGTTACTTCGCAAATGCTTAGAAGTTCCGGAGAAGACCGAAGTGTTCAAGAACATCGATCACCGAGCCATTGATATCAACAAGGATCTGACATATCGTGAAGTACCCATCCATGTTTTGGAAGAAGCTTTCAGAACCACCAGGACTCGGAGTATCAAGTTTCTCAAGATCCAATGGAGCAACCATGCCGAAGAAGAAGATACCTGGGAGCGAGAAGATTACATTAGGATTGAGTTCCCAGATCTCTTTAGTTCCTAGTTTTTCTTAAATCTTAGGACGAGATTTTGTTTAAGGAGGGAAGGTTTGTAACATCCCAAAACTTTAATCAAGGTTATCAAGTTCTAATCACCCAATTTAGGGTTATGAAAAAAATTATTAAGAAAATGAATATGAATGCATGTGTGTGTTGCATTAGTATAGAATTGATTGAAAATGCCATGCTTGATTGTTCTAAATGTTGTGAAATGGTTTAAAGGTGAATGCCACATCATCTAGATCCTTTACAAGCAAAATCAAAAGAGAAACAAATCAAATAAGAATAAATAATGCAAATGGTCATTTTGACCATTTTAAACCACTAGGCCACTTGAGGTGTTCCTAGAGGAGAATTTCTAATAGAAGCAATTCTATTTCTTTTCACCCCTTGCTACACCAAGTAAATATGTATCAAGGCCCACTTTACAAACTTACAAAAACATCTAGCAAATCCATTTAAAGGACATTTGAAAATTCAAATCAATTCATATGAGAAGATCACACTTTTTCAAAACCCCATCAAATGAATTCACCTTGACTTATCCAAGCAAACCTAGTCTCTCAAGCTTAATATAAGATCACTCAAAAAATTTGAATCAAAATTTCAAAAGTAAATTTCATGCTGCCATTTCATCAAACACTTAGCATGCACAGAAAAAGCTCTAGCCTAACTTCACTGTTTGGTACTGTGATCATCGACCAAATGGTTCCCTAGTTACTACCATGTCTCCCCTAAGCCTAACCCAGCCCTAGACCAGCTTCCCCCTTCGCCGCTTGCACAGTGGAGCGCCGCATGAATGTGGTCATCGCCGGCCGACCACGGACAGCTCGCACCAAACCACCCCACGCCCATCTAGCATGTCCACTAGCATCGCCGCAGCCTATCGCCACTCCCTGTCCAGGCCACAGCCCCAGCCGAGCCGTGGACCACACTAGCACCGCCGCGCACCGCCTCTCTGCGCCGTGTCTAGAGTGCGCCAGTGTGCCATGCCCGACCAGCCCCGCTAGCTCGCGCCTTGCTCTCACCGCGCACGCGTAGCCTCGCCATGATGACGCCACCCTGACAGACACCCCCGTTCGCTGCCGTGTGACCCGTAGTAGCCACACGCCGCCGCAAACACCACTGCCTCCGCTTAGAGCGACGCACGTGCTAGACCAAACCAAGCTGCCAAACGCCGCACCTTTAAGTATGTGAGAACCGCCAGGAGGCACCGCACCGTCCTACGCCCTCGCCCATGCCATTAGCTGCATGTAGCGACACCACCGTCGAGCTCACCGCCGCACCGCTTGGTTCCCTCGTCAAGCTATAAAAGGAGGCCACCCCCGCCTCCATTCTGCACACCACTCGACTCCCCACTCCTCACTCACCTTCCCCACCTCTTCCCGGAGCAAGGCGAGCACCACCGTGCCGAAATTGCAGTAGAGTCCGCCGCTGCTGGAGGAGAAGGGCGTCATCGATTCCGACCACCCCAGACCTCACCGTCACCACGCCTCGCCTCACCGTCGTTTACCAAGTAGTTTTCCCCCATCGCCACCCTAGCTAGAGCCCAGGTGAGCCTCGAGAGACCCCACCACCGTGTTAGGTTTAGCTCATCGCCGAAGCTATTCATCGTCGACGACGACACTCAGCCGTTGGATTAGATTTAGATCATAGCACCCAGATTGAAAGATACTAATTCGTGTTAGATAAGTCACTAACTCGTGGACCCCCTCTGTCAGCCGTGCGTTGTGCTGTGCTGAACAGCTGGGCCGGCCCGTTAGCTTTCCCGTGCTGGTCCTTTTAAGTTGAAATCCTATTCTGTCCCTAGATTCAAAAATCAATTCAGAGAGTTTAACTTAACCAAATTGCATGATTCAAATTTTGCTAGAAAGGTAATAAAAATATCTATCCAAGACCATTGGATTTAAATCATTTGGTGTTAGAGATAATCTATAGCAAAAATATCAAGACAGAGACTTTACAACTTCAAACATTTCTCAAAAATCAACCATAATAGCTTTTGAGTTTATTCCAACTCTCAAAAATCACATTTGATAATACCTATCTGAATATGTAATAATATTTAGGTTTGCATGCAGTGACTTTGGACTAGTACCAAAAGAATGCTATTAGAGTATTTCTAGTCACTTTAAATCATTTAAATGATAATCGTAAACTTTATAAAATGTGACCAACCATTTAAATCACATTCCCATGTATTAGAATCTGTGGTGATGACATGTGTCCACATGATCCCATATTTTAATTGGAGAATATTAAATCTTAATTAATTTCAATGAGTAGAAATTACTTTTCTCAAATAAACTAAATGAAACTAGTTCTTTATTGCATGTGATGATTTTGATGATGATAGATCATCAAGTGCGAACCTTAGTGTGCTAAATAGACTCGTTAAGTATTGTTTGGTGATTGTGTACCCCATATTCCTTTATAGACGATAGTACCGACCAAGGATATGAGGAGGAGGAGTGCTACCCCGAAGAAGACGAAGAAAACTTCAATCACTGCACCAATCAAGGCAAGCTATTATTAGCAAGCTAGATCTATGCAAATTTTAACCTAAGCAAGATGCCTTAGGCATGCTTTGGTTATACATTGTGATTTATACCCATCCCAAGTTTTACTTGCAAGATTTACTTTTTACTTTACCAAAGTTTCTTTACTTTTAGTAATGCTTTGTGAGATTTTGGAAAGATAGTATATATAGCATAAAGAGTATAAAACTAGGCCTATACTAGATGTCATTCTATGGCATGAGATTGATATTAGCATAACTCATTAGTGAACACTGTTAACTTACTGGCTAGTGCTAAGCATAAAACTTGATCATTTTGGATGGGAATACTTGGTGAAAATGATTATTAAAACCTTGGAATGATGAGTCATTCTATTGAAAGGTTTTGACATGTGTTGAAAAACACAAATGGATTTGATGATGAAAATGTTGAGGCATGAGCCTTAGCCCTTTATAAAAACTGATGGTTGGGTTCGGATGCGATACCATTCCAATTTTACCGTACAACCACAATACCTGAATTGGGTAAGGCTTAGCCGTAAATTTATATGCATTAGTATGGGTTCCCTCATGGGAGAGGTTTGATCTGAGGCTACCTCTTGATGATGTCCACCTATGCAGTGCCTAGGATGGAAGATGGCCATGGCTGGGAGGCCAAGCTCATAGGAGAGGTGCTTATACTAGAGTGTGTAAAGGAAAGGTTATGATTGATTATCCGCATAGTAAGTATGATGATTCAGGTTTATCCCTAACGGATGTATCGAATGTTGTTGTGAAAGTGTACCACCTCTGCAGAGTGTCAACCTATTCGAATAGCCGCGTCCACGGTCATGGACAGTTGGAGTGGCCATACTGTTCCGTCGTCAGATATTTTCAAAATGACTTGTGAAGTGAACTATGATTTTGACTTGACCACAACAGGGTTGTGAATATGAAAACTAGGTTCCCAACTTAAGTGATTTAGAACCTTTAAGTTAACTTTCTTTGCTTCTGAACTTAGTTTAGATAAATCTGGCTTTTTGTAAATAAACTTAGAGCTTAGGATTCCTCCTAGAACTACCTTACTTGTTAGTGATAATTTGCGAGTACTTAAAGAGTACTGATACGTCCAAAACGTATCTACTTTCCCGAACACTTTTGCTATTGTTTCTCTTGTATACTTGTGTGATTTGGATGCAACTAATGCGAACTGACGCTGTTTTCAGAAGAATTGCCTTGGTGTCTACTTTTTGTGCAGAAAATAACTATCAGGAAAAATCCCAGAAAATATGCCAAAAATCCTATTTCACCCGAAGACTCCAGGAGCCAGAATACGAGACGGAGAAGAGCCTTGGGGTGGCCACACCACCTGGTGGCGCGGGCCAGGCCAGGCCGCGCCAGGGGGTAGTGTGGGCCGCCCAGGCACCCCCTCGGCCTCTCTCTTCGCCTATAAGGAGCCTTCTGACCTAAAAACTTCGGGGGGTTCGACGTTTTTCCAGAAGGCATTCCGCTCCACCGCTGCCACCAGATTCCACGAAACAGCACCAGAAACTCCATTCTGTCACCCTGCCGGGACGGGGAATTGGAGGAGATCATCGCCATCATCATCACCATCGCTTCTCCATCGACCATCCATGTTTCCCCCATCTATGAGTGAGTAATCCCCCGCTGTAGGCTATGGGGATGGTAGGGATTGGATGAGATCGTTCATGTAATGGCATCAGATTGTTAGGGCATGGTGCCTAGTATCTTTTATTAGTGCTTTATGACTTTGTTGCGACTTGTTGTGCTTAATGCTTGTCACTAGGGCCCGAGTGCCATGATTTCAGATCTGAACTTATTATTGATTCATTATGATAGTATTGTTTTTGGTCTTATCTACAAGTTGTATACACACGTTGTTGTCCGGAACCAATGGCCCCGAAGTGACAGAAATCAGAATAACCGGAGGGAATGGCTTTGATGTGAGGATCACATGTGTTCACGGAGTGTTAATGCTTTGCTCCGGTGCTCTATTAAAAGGAGCACCTTAATTGCCAGTCGTTCCCTAGAGGCCCCGCTGCAAACGGGCTGGCAGGACAAAATATGCTGTGCAAGTTCTCATTGCGAGCACGTATGACTATATATGGAACACATGCCTAGGATTGTCTAGTACTTGGGTGCTTTATCTTATTTATCTGCAATTGCCCTATGTTCTGATTGCTATGTGAATTGTCTTGCCCATGCAACGCCCGTCCATCCATCCCTATGCCTACCGCACTCGAATCCCACTGGTTACTGCTTTTGCTACTACTGTCTTTGCTTTACTACTGCTGTTACTTTACTATTCCTACTACAAAACGGTTGCTACTGATAAACTACTGTGAGCAAGATTGTTTCCAGGTGCAGCTGAATTGACAACTCAGTTGTTAAGACTGATTAGTATTCTTTGGCTCCCCTTGTGTCGAATCAATAACTTGGGTTTCACTTCCCTCGAAAATACTGCGATACACCCCCTATACTTGTGGGTCGTCAAGACTATTTTCTGGCGCCGTTGCCGGGGAGCATAGCTTTATTTATCAAGTTCACTTGGATTCTCCATTGTTCGCTGCTTTCCATCCATCATGGGTAAGTCTCGTGATGGCAAGGTCCATTTTTACCATCCACTACAAGAAGAGGTACGGTTCTGAACACCTCTACTGCTCTTGATTCACCGTCTGTTTTGAGTAAGTTCCTTACACCACCACATACACATGCTACACACACTGCTACTACTGCTGGATCTAAAACTTCTGATACTTAGGATGTTGCTTCTATTGTGCTTGATAAGAGTGGTTCATTAGGTCCTTTCCTAGATGCTATGATTGGTAGAACTATAGCTGGAAATACCAAAACTCCTAATGAAGACACTACTACACCTATTAGCTCACCTGAGTCTAGTGAGAGTTATGATGGTGAAGAAGATTATGTTGAGATGACTGATGAGTTTATTGAAGAATGTAGGAACACCCATGATAGGAGCGCTGCTAAGAGTCTCCTTGAGAGGCGTACTATTAGACCCAAATTATCTCTTGATGCTAAGCTTGCTGCTTCTCCCATAAACATTATAGATGAAGATTATGATTTCTCTCTCGATCTATCTTACATAGCTATTGTCGAGAAAGAACCTTTTTGTGGGACTAAGAGTGAAAGTGCGGTAGCACATATGAATGAACTTTCTACCTTGAGTGGCTTGTTTTCTGATGATATTAAAATGCGTACTTACTTTGTTGCTAAGATTTTCCCTTTTTCACTGAAAGGAGAAGCTAAAATTTGGTTTGATAATTTACCTCCTGGATCTATTGATAGCCCTGAGTGCTTGATTAATACTTTCCTGCAGAAATATTTCCTCCTAGTACTAGACATGGTGTTTTGCAGGAACTTTTTGATTTTAAACAGGAAAAAAAAGAAGTATTACCTGAATCTTGGGCAAGGTTTTGTGTTTTGATTCATGCACAGGTTGGAAGTCCATTACCTAAGAATGAGCTTCTTGATATATTTTATAATGGACTAATCGAGGAATCTAGGACATACCTAGATAGTTGTGTTGATTGTGTTTTCAGGAATAGGACTCCTAAGGAAGTTGAGGAATTAATGGCTAAAATAAGCAAGAATTATGAAGATTGGACTCCTACTAAACAAGCTATACCTGAAGTAATTGTACCTGAACCATCTATACCTGTGCCTATTCCAACATCAAAGAAGAGAGGAGTTATTGAATTAAATGACAAAGTTATGAAGTAAGCTAAGAAATGTCTTAAGGAGAAGGGAATTAAAGCTGCAGATGTCAAGAATTTACCTCCTATAGAAGAATTATGTAAGCCTATTCCCTACTCATCCACTATTGAGGTACACTCCCTCCAACACTTTGATGAAGGTGATATCCCTTACTTGAAACCTCCTGATCAATGCTTAGAAGAATTTGATATCTTTATTGTTAAGCAAGATAACTTTAATAAAAGGGTGCAAAATCATCTTACGGAAAACACTAGAGCTATTGTTGAGTTGAAAGATATTGTGGAAAGAACCTCTAATGATGTTAAAATGATTGTTAAACACTTTCAAATGGTTCAAACTCAAATAGATCAACTCGTTAAAGTGCAAAACGACTTGCTAGTTAATGCTGCTAAAGAAAAACATGCTTATGAAATTAGAACTAGAAGTGGTGGTGCTACCCAGGATCCTCTATATCCTGAGGGGCATCCCAAGAGAATCGAGCAGGATTCTCAATAAGCTGAAAATAGTGGTTCTACTCGTAAGAAAAGGAAAAAGAAACATAAAACTATTGTAGAACCCTCTGAACCTGTTATAGATCCTAATAGTATATCTATCTCTGATGCTGAAACTGAAAGTGGTAATGAAGAAAATGAAGTTCCTAATGAAGAAAAAGTTGAAGAAGAACCTGAAAACCACACTAAGAATACTAAATACACTAAAGAAGATTTTATTGCTAAGAAACATGGTAGTGAAAGAGAACCTTGGGTCCAAAAACCTATGCCTTTCCCTGATAAGAAACGCAAGTCAAAGGAAGATGAACACTATAATAAGTTTTGTGAGTGGATGAAGCCTTTATTCTTGCAAATTCCTTTGACTGATGCTGATAAATTGCCTCCTTACTCAAAGTATATGAAGGACATTGTTTCGAATAAAAGGAGGATCCCTAATGAAGAAATCTCTACTTTGCTTGCTAATTATTCTTTCAATGGTAAGGTTCCTAAGAAGCTTGGAGACCCAGGGATTCCAACTATCCCTTGCTCTATTAAGAACAGTTATTTTAGAACTGCTTTGTGTGATTTGGGAGCTGGAGTTAGTGTTATGCCTTTTTCTCTCTATAAGAGGCTTCAGTTTGAAAAACTGATACCAACTGATATATCTTTGCAAATGGCTGATAAATCTACCACTATTCCTGTGGGTATATGTGAGGATGTACCTATTCAGGTGGCTCATAATTTCTTGATATTAACTGATTTTGTTGTGCTTGATAGGCCTAAAGATGATAATATGTCTATTATTCTTGGGAGACCTTTTCTTAATACTGCAGGAGCTGTTATTAATTGTAATCAAGGAAAGGTGACCTTCAATGTTAATGACAAGGAACATACTGTCTATTTCCCCAAGAAGATTGAAAGGACTTATGGTTTAAATTCAATTGAACATGTTGAAGGCATTCAAGTTGGAGAAATATATTGTCCCATACCAAAAGAAAAATTTGAAACTATTATGATTGGGACCATTGCTATCAAGGTTAAGGTAACATAATCATTAGTGGAGTACAAAGTTTTGTCTCATATGCAATTGTTTTGGTAGCAAGACTTGATCAACCTTGCTAACAAAAGGATTCCATTGAACAAAACAATGCTTTCATTATGATTATCTCCGTTTATTTCTATCCTTTGCATTTTTTTTTGCTTTCATTTAGTTTTCTTTGTGTTGTTAGTTGCTTGCATGTTAGAACTTCTGTAGTTCTAACCTTGTTTTGTCCTTGCATCATCTTTCCAAAAAGAAAAAATCTGTCTGTCAGAAAATCATTCTTCTATTTCTGAAAATTGCCCAAAAATAAAGTGTCTCGAAAAATTCCAGAAAATTCATATTAAATTTTTACGTGAAAAAAGGGGCAGAGGAGTACCTAGTAGGTACCAGGGGGCCCACCAGGCAGGCACACCATGGTGTGGCGCGGCCAGCCCTCGGTGGCGCCATGCCCTGGTGTGGGCCACCCCTGGCCCCCCACTACCTCTCTCTCCTGCCACTTTCTTCTCTCTCCCGAGTAAGCTCCAGTTCATAGCTCAAAATCGCGTTCTCTCTGTGCTTGCTCTCGATTTCTTCGATCTCTTTGCTCAGCCCATCTTTCTTGCTGAAATTTGGAGCAATTGTTTCTTGGTATGTGACTCCTCCCCTTATCCAAGTAGATTTGTGTTTAGTGGATTGTATGTTGAGTATTTTGCTGCTGTAGGTGACTGGTTATGAGAGCTTGTAAGCTTGTTTGATGCTTAGAGATATAGTTTTGATGCATGTTTAGGCCTCTTGCAAGTCCCTATGAGTAGAATCCTTCATTATATTTACTTTGCAATCACTTGTTTAATAGGTGTTTAAATTTCAGAATAGAAGATGAGTGAACACCACCTAAACCAGCATGAGCTTTGGGTGCCTGAGGTCATGAAGGTCCACAGGGAGGAGGAAGTTTTTCCCTCCATTTATCCATGCCCTGAGTTCATGAGAGCTGCAGGAATTTTACAAGATTTCCACACTTTGGTTTCTAATGCAGGGTTAGAGCGCTTCTTGGAAGATGAACCTTGTCAATTTGTGAAGCTAACCATGTCTGGGGTGCAGGATTTCAAATTTAGTCACTCTTTGCTTAACCCCATGGTCCATTACAAAATTTACAATATTGTTGTCAATCTTTCTCTTTATGATTTTTGTGCAGCTATTAAGGTACCTCAGTGGGGATCATGTAAGAAGATTAGAGAGAGACCGGAACCACTCATGGATTTATACGCAGAAATTTGTCAAGGGAGTAGCTTCTCGAAGGAGAATGGAAAAATCCGTAACATTCATCTTCCCTCCATTCGCTACTTTGCCTACTTTATTGCCAAATGTGTTCTTGCTAGGAAAACTGCCAATAAGTTATCTTCGTTTGATCTAGCATTTATCTCTGCTGCTCTTAGACGAGATAGGTCTTACAACTTGGGTGCTCTGATAGCTTTCCGTCTTGCTGCTAACCGTGAGAAAGGTGGAGTTTGTGGAGGCCTCGTTGCTTCTCGTTTACTAGCATTGCATGGTTTAGTGCCTCATCATCTAGACCTACAGTTTCCCATAGAGAGGCTTGATTTTAATTCCATGATACAGCATAAATTTATTTCCTCGTGGGCTAGTTTGAGTGAGTTATCTTATGAAATAACCTTTCTCAAAGCTGGTTGGAGAAAGAGAAAGTCTGAGCATGTTGTTCTTTTGCCTGCACCTGTTTTGTTTAACCTTGATAACAGGCAAGGATGGTCCCTCACTGAGGAGGAGCTTGACATGTACTTGGGAGAGCTCTCCCAACAGGAGCAGGACACTAGAAGGGAGGTTACGGATGATTTGGGCCAGCCCTCGAATGAGGGAGAGTCTTCATATCGGTAGCCCGCTTATGATTGGGGAGCCTCTTCTTCTTCTCATGGGCCCAGCTACGACCATTCTTACCAAGATCCGCCTGCTTGGAACCCTTATTCATACATGGATTGATACCCACTTAGGCCAAAAGCCTAAGCTTGGGGGGAGGTACGCTGACATCGCACTCATCTCCATATCATGTTGCGTTGGTACTTTGTATATTCATGTTTTCGTTCTCTTTCTAGTTTTCGTTCTTCTTTGCTTTTGCTTTCTAAAATACAAAAGACCAAAAATATTTTTGTTGTTTCTCTTTGGTTTGCTTCTTCTTTTTGCTTTGGTTTGCTTTTTCCTTTTTGCTTTGTTTGAACTATTTGAAAAACCCAAAAAGATTTTGCTTTGCTTGTTTTTCTCTTTTGGTTTTTGTTTAAAAATCGAAAACACCAAAAATATTTGTCGTTCTTCTTTGGTTTTTGCGAGTTGGCTACAGGGTTCGGCAGTTCTCAGTGGATTATTGGTTTCATATTATTATTCAAGCCACACAAGTGAAGAGCAATAATGAGGATTAATGACAACTTGAGGCGTGGTAAGAGGCTAGTAACGAACTCTATTTGTTTTCATTTTTGTACGTATACTCATCATTGTGAGCTTGCTTAGTCCGTTCATGTAGAGTGTATGTTTTCTTTGGATGCTTAGTAGTTCTTGCTTTCTTGTGATTAGCTCCAGCTCGCTAATACTTTGTAGCATGTTTCATTAATGTTTGCTTGCATTACTCTATTCATAAATTGGTATGACACTGTGGTATCCTCCTATGAATGTTTCATTTGATTAACTTGGCACATGCTCACGCATGCTCATGACTATAATAATCAGTTACGCCTTGATGAATTATTTTGCCTTGAGGATCTTGAATCACTTTCATGCCATGAGTAGTCTTGTTTTGTTGCAAGCATGATAATGATAGCTATTGCTCTCTCGTTTGTCGCTCCCTTACTATTGCTAGCCTTCACTTTCACTGAGTTATTTACTCATGTTTCCAACTCCCTAAACCAAATATTTCCAAAGTGTCCACCATACCTACCCATTAGCATCATTTGCTACTTCTGTGCATATTCAATATGCCTTGTTTTCTTCCGAATAAAATGTTTGCTTGTTATGAGAAAGTTAGTTAGTAAAGCTCCCATGAACTTGATGGCACACTTTATTTTCCGCACTTAATAAACCTGAACCATTGTGAACTCTCCATGAAAGTTATATGCTTGCAAATTATAGGCTGGGGATTAGCAGAACTGTGCTGTCACGGGGAATGCTTTCAACACTTGTAAATATATACCCAGTTGATACCTTGCTATTTTGTTTGCGGATGTCGTTAGTGTGAAATAAAAGGGGAGCTTGTAAGTCCATGGAGTTATGTATGTGTGTTAGAGAAACGCCTGGGCCGCTGGTCTAATCCATGCTGACATGGTGGAAACCCGCAGCGCAACCATAATGATATCTATGTAGCATTCTTCTTATAAAAAAGAGAGAGATAGCTATTGATAAAAAAACAGAGATTTATGAAAAGAGGAAAGAGAGAAAAAAAAGCACCATTTTCCTATGGTAAATAAGAAGATTGTTGAGATACTCATTGTCTGCTTGCCTTGTCATTTTGATATGGGGATTCTTCCGTATCATCGGGCAAGGGGTACCCCGTTGGCGGTTCTCCATGATACGCACATACTTACGATGACAAGAACTTACCGGTAACTAAAGTTGAGTAGCATGAGGAGCGGCCCTCGTACTCAAGGGACTTAGGATTTTCAGTTTATAGTCTGTCAAGCATATAACTCAGATTGGACCTCACTTTCACCTTAACCATATTAAAGATGCCTATGATAGGGGCAATGAGAGCTCAAAGCTAATGAGTACCATACTTTCAGCATTTGGAAGCCTTTCAAAATTATTCAAAACCTTTTTATTCTACTTGTTGAGTCTCCACATATTCTTTGAGCACCTTCTTGAGAGCATAGTTGTCATTCTTTGTGTTTGTTCCAATACTTGATTATTTGTGTTATGACTTTGATGCTTATATCTTTGATATCTTTACTTCTAGTCATCACTTGAACTTCAGAGGTGCCTTGGCATTCATAATCAAAGGCAAGCGAGATACCACTCTATCATACCTTTCTATGAGAATTGTAATGTTGCTTATGTTTGTGCTTTATGCTACTTATTATTCTTGAGTTGGAATCTCTTCTTAGCTTGCAATGACTATTAAGTAGACTCAGTTGCATACTCTTTATTATGAATTGTCTAAGTAGTTGATCACATTGCTAAGAATATTTACATCATATGAAGCAAATGTGTTCGTGAAAGTTCTTTTATCGCACTCACTTTTCAACTGAATTGCTTGAGGACAAGCAATAAGCTAAGCTTGGGGGGAGTTGATACGCCCAAAACGTATCTACTTTCCTGAACACTTTTGCTATTGTTTCTCCTCTATACTTGTGTGATTTGGATGCAACTAATGCAAACTGACGCTGTTTTCAGCAAAATTGCATTGGTGTCTACTTTTTGTGCAGAAAATCAACTATCAGGAAAAATCCCAGAAAATATGCCAAAAATCCTATTTCACCCGAAGACTCCAGGAGCCAGAATACGAGACGGAGAAAAGCCCTGGGGTGGCCACACCACCTGGTGGCGCGGGCCAGGCCAGGCCGCGCCAGGGGGTTGTGTGGGCCCCCAAGGCACCCCCCTCGGCCTCTCTCTTCGCATGTAAGGAGCCTTCTGACCTAAAAACTTCGGGGGGTTCGACGTTTTTCTAGAAGGAGTTCCGCTCCGCCGCCACCACCAGATTCCACGAAACAGCACCAAAAACTCTGTTCTGGCACCCTGTCGGGACGGGGAATTGGAGGAGATCATCGCCATCATCATCACCATCGCTTCTCCATCGACCATCCATGTTTCCCCCATCTATGAGTGAGTAATCCCCCGCTGTAGGCTATGGGGATGGTAGGGATTGGATGAGATCGTTCATGTAATGGCATCAGATTGTTAGGGCATGGTGCCTAGTATCTTTTATTAGTGCTTTATGACTTTGTTGCGACTTGTTGTGCTTAATGCTTGTCACTAGGGCCCGAGTGGCATGATTTCAGATATGAACTTATTATTGATTCATTATGATAGTATTGTTTTTGGGCTTATCTACAAGTTGTATACACACGTTGTTGTCTGGAACCAATGGCCCCGAAGTGACAGAAATCGGGATAACCCGAGGGAATGGCTTTGATGTGAGGATCACATGTGTTCACGGAGTGTTAATGCTTTGCTCCGATTCTCTATTAAAAGGAGCACCTTAATTGCCAGTAGTTCCCCAGAGGCCCCGCTGCAAACGGGCTGGCAGGACAAAAGATGTTGTGCAAGTTCTCATTGCAAGCACGTATGACTTTATATGGAACACATGCCTAGGATTGTCTAGTACTTGGGTGCTTTATCTTATTTATCTACAATTCCCCTATGTTCTGATTGCTATGTGAATTGTCTTGTCCATGCAACGCCCGTCCATCCATCCCTATGCCTACCGCACTCGAATCCCACTATTTACTGCTTTTCCTACTATTGTCTTTGCTTTACTACTGCTGTTACTTTACTATTCCTACTACAAAACTGTTGCTACTGATAAACTGCTGTGAGCAAGATTGTTTCCAGGTGCAGCTGAATTGACAACTCAGTTGTTAAGACTGATAAGTATTCTTTGGCTCCCCTTGTGTCGAATCAATAAATTTGGTTTCACTTCCCTCGAAAATACTGTGATACACCCCCTACACTTGTGGGTCATCAAGTACTCATGGCTTGTCCCTGGCTATTCCCGTGGCCAGACTATGAGGAGGACTACCAGGCTGATGGACAGCAGGAGGTCTACGACAACTAGGATCATCTCCCATCGTCAGCATTGCCTGTGACCCTGAAGATGGACCCCGCTGCTACGCTTATTATTCCGCTGCTTGTTTGTATTAAGACTGGATCATGAGATCCTTTATTTGTGTAAGACCTTATTATGGTTTGTAATGGATGATGTATTGTGATATCCAATCTGTTATGTATCGCAAAAATGGTAATCCTGGGATTGCGATGTATGGCATAACAGGCATCTAGGATTAAAAATCCGGGTGTTGACACATAGGCCATGTAGGCATTTAGTTGACACCGTCCACGCATGGCGGTACCATAACTGCGCCAGCCAGGTCGATCAGGTTTCAGAATTACCGAAACTATAATGGTAACTGGCCAAAACAGTAACATGACAAAACACTGACAGACCAAAACATCAATTGTAACTCGCTAAAATAGAAACATGCCAGAACAGTAACACACTAGAATAGTAACATGCCGAAACAGTAACAGGCCGAAACAGTAATACACCAAAACAGTAACAGGCCAAACAGTAGCAGGCCAAAACACGAGCATACCAGAACAGTGGTAATCCAGCACAGTAATACGCCAGAATACTAACATGCCAGAACAGTAACATGCCTGAATAGTAACAGGCCAGAACAGGGGCAACTAGCATAGTAACGGTCTATAACAGTAAAGGGCCACAACAATAACGGACATGAATAGTATACGGCAAAAACAGTAACAAGCGAGAATAGTAAAAGGCCAGAACATTATCGGACCTTCTCAAAAGTGGGTTGTTCGTAGGCGGCCCATGACGAGCTGTGAGAACAGTGACGGGCTAACTATGGGCTTTAACAGTATCGGGCCTACTTGATGCAGCCTATTAATGGGTCGCACAATGTTCGAAAAGTGTGGGATTTTGTAGGCCGAAACAGTAACGGGCCTGACATTCATGGGCCGCAGCTAGCCACATCTTTGGGCCCATTTCAAACAGTGTCGGACGGAACAGTAATGGGTCGTAATCTTATTGGGCTCTCTTGATGGGTCGGCCCACTTAATTAGGAGCAGGCCTTGGCTAGGCCTAGCTTCTACCACGGTTTCCGTGGCTGTTAACGGCGGTAACTGGTCATTAACGGTGTTTTTCACGTGGCATTTTGCATGACGTCAGCAGTCAACGCGACTGGCAAACAGATCTACGACGGAACAATTTTTCGTGGCTGAAGGGTGCGATTCGCCACGGTCAGGAAAAAAATCATGGTAGATTCTTTTGTGACGGGGCTTTTACCACGATGGGCATCCGTCATAGAAGACTTTTTTGCCACGAAAAATGGGCCTTCAACAACGAAAATCGTCTGTTGTAAAAACAAACTTTTCTTGTAGTATCTTCTGGGCCTTCCTATAGCCGGATGGGCCTCCATCTTCTCTCTCTTACTGGGTCGCCTGTGAAGCATAGCTCTAACCCGAAGTGGACCACCCTGGTCAGCGAGTCACACTAGTTATACCCGGAAAGTATATCCGCAACATGCTTCCTCATGGGTACGAGGGGGTGATCCTAGTTGAGAAATGTGGATGATTTGGTGGATATCAAAAGAATATGATGATCAATATTTTGGAGATGTCCCTATCTTATCTCCTTTTAAAATAGGGATTTCTATTTTTGTGCCCCTCGTTCGTTAGTTGTACTAAATTTTCCCCAGCCGCTTAACTTTTCCTCACTTTTGCCCCTCTCCTTCTCGAAAACTCCTCTAAGAGCTCGAACGACAGCTATCATTAGGTTGACCGTTGGCTGACATGTGGGGCCGCACGGTCTGGGACCACGTGGGGCCGTTTGGTCAGGAACGCGTTATGCTGACATGTGGGGCCATGCCATGTGGTACTGCGTGGGGCCGGTTTATTGGGAACGTGTTATGGGGGACGTGGTGTGGGACCATGTGGGGCGCGTTTGGTGGTTACGTGCGCCCTATCGCCTAAATTGGAAGTTTCTTTTTTGTTATTTTTATGATTGGCCTTTTTAAGAGCGCCTTTTCCCCTCTCTCTCTCGCTAACAATTGTGTTTTTTTGCCCAAAAAGGTGGTGAATCTAGAGCAGCTTCTCTCTTCATTTATTGTTCCTTTTGGCTCTCGTGTTTCCCCAATATGGTAGCAAATCTAGAGCAGCAAATCTAACCAGCACCATAAATAAATTCAGTAAACAGCGCAGATGTGGATACATCAGCTAATATAGGATATATAGTATGGTACTTAACGAGGTTCGACAATTAGGATGCTCAGCAGTAGCAGCGGACAAGTTCAACATAAACAAGACAAAAGAAGCTGATTTACAGCAGCAGCAACACAAGATCAGTGGCCCGTCATGGCCTCTGCTAGGAGGGCCTCTGCCTCCTCCCTCTGGCGCCTCCTCCACTTCTTGCTACCCAGTCCCTTGACCTTGCGTGCCTTGGGCTTGATCGGGGGCATGCGACCCACCTTGATGTCCACCTTCTGGAGGTGGCGGAGGTGAAGACCGAGTGCCTGGTGCTTGGCTCTGAACCCGTGGATGTTCACAGACTCACCGCAGGTCCTCACGTCCTCGATATACTTCACGGGGGAGTTGAAGTCGGTGGCGCGGAGCCTCCTGGTGCTGCAGAAGGGGCACATGTAGACGTTGCCGGTGAAGAAGTTGTGAAACTGGCCGAACTTCAGCCTCCTCAGCACCTGACGAGTCTTGGTGTCCTTGGACTTATCGTCGCTGCAAACGTCGCTGCTATCCTCTTGTTGGAAAAAAACAGTAGAGTGCAATAAGGACATGATTGAGATATCTTGATTATCGGGATTCATTATTTGCATAAATTAACCGATTGAGATCCCTAATCCCCATATCTCAAACCAAATTGAATACTCATCCCAACTACAGATCAACGCTAGTACTAACTAGGGAATCCGTTAAATGCAACTCAGAGGACAAATAAAATAGGATTGAAATACGAACATGGGGATTCATCGAAATACGAGATCTAACACAAGAGGATTAGCTACTGTAAAAATACGAATAGTCGAACCCTAATAACATATGATCTAGCATCCAATGATGGGAATGGGAGAAGAACAAGGGAAAGGGAGAAAACCCTAGTTACCTTCGACCATGGGTCAGTGATGCTGGTGTCGTAGGGGTTCTCCAGCCTGATGTAATCATCCTCCTCATAGGGGTCCGAGCCGAGCGGGATCTTCCCGAGAACGGCGAGGGCCTCCTCGCCGGCGGCTACGGCAGAAGCAGGGACGGGGGTCTAGACGGGGAAGGTAGTTGCCTTCGATGCCTTGAAAGGGGCCTCCTCATCAGCGGTCTTGGAGGCGACGATGACCACTGCGCCGTTCTTCTCGATCGTCGGTGTCGTTGGGGGTTTTCTTGGGGGTTTGCAGAAGGTGATGGGACAGTGGAGACGGTCGCATGAGTGAGCGAGTGAGTTATGAGGCCTCTATAAAGGAGAAGGGAAGGAATATTTCGTTGCACCACTGTGCACCGCGTAACCGCATACACTACTGCACCATGCACGGCCACACGTGTCCTCTACAACCCCATGCACCGCGACACGTGTACCGTGAGACACGTTTTTCCCTCATGTCTAACCCTGGTGACTTAGTTGTGCTCAGTACGTTATACCCTCAAGTGTAACACTGGCAGTTTGGTTGTACTCAGTTTTGCCCTCCAGTACTAACACTGCAATGTGCAATATACTCAGGTTTTCCCTCTAGTGGTTGGTCAACAGAGAGTCAACGAATGGGTTTTAGCTAGCTAATTGAGTCATTGTATGCACAAAAAATTCAAAAAGATCAAAAAATAGAGGCATCTACCTAGGGAGTCTTATTATGTGACCTGCCACCATACGAAATATACAGAAATCAAGTTTTAACCTAAATCACCACTTCTAAAATCACCTAATATCTATGAAGGTTCATGGCTTTCTACTCAAGCCTCTAATGACTACAAGGGCACCGATCGTTTGTAGCTAGTTTTGAAATAAAGATATCGATTCCACAGGGAGCAAGAGTCTGGAGTCTAATAACTCTTGAAATAAATATTACGATAGAAATGCTAGATAAAGTTCTAAGTGACAAGATAAAACGTGAGTATTGTGTAAAAAGGTGTTTTGGGGTTTGGGGTATAAGAGCAATAAAGTAAAGTAAAACAACTGAGTATAGAAAGTAAGTATCGCGTATGTAAGAGAGATTGGAACTGTAGTAGGGAAAGTGTGTTCTCAGGGAGTAGCGGATACACCACTAGTATTGTAAAGATCTAAGATGAAGATTATCATCATGAACATTCTCAACTATGTATGTGTGGGAGGAACTCCGTATTTTGACGAATAGGCAACAATCGCTGCTGACATCATCCTCATAACGACAGTAGTCAGCAATCGACGACAATCGAATTACTGCGCTATTAAGGGACGTAATCCTGTAGGACGTATCTCATGGAATGGATAGTGTTCTTTGAGTTTCCTTGTTTCCCAAGTTGATACGTAAGGGGTGCCAACAGCTTTATAGTCACTGTAAGTGTTAACACGCCTCTATCTACCAACAAGTAGTTTCCTCCATCAAGTCCCCACAAGAGGCAAATATTGAGAGGTCGACTTCTCTCAACATCAAGATGTAGAAAATCTAACACATGGTCACAGCGATGAATATCATTATAGACTTTATCATATTTCAATCTCATACTAGGGTTTCTCCATCTCCCCAGGAACTAATGATCTACTCAGACATGGAGGAAATCAACATCATGGCAATGGTAATGGAAACAATCATAGATGAATAGGACTTGTATAAATCCACAACGAGTATAGGAATTACAACAAGATCTAGACAAGATGTAGATGGGATGGATGGAGATGGTGGTGATGTGGCGGTGGATGATGAAGATCGATGCCTTAGCTTCCCGGATCTACGCAGGGCGAAGATGGATCCCCTATGGATGAGTTCCCCCTCTAGATGCCTTCCGGAGGTGAGGTTTCTGCGATTTCTGGGTGTTCTATATGTCGTCTCTTCGAACAAATTGCACGGGGTGAAACTATTTGACGAGGCAGAGGCGGCGCCAGCTATACGGCTAGAAAAATTGCTCCAACCATATAGTTGGTCGTTGAAATCTCTACCTCCCTTGTTCGCTTCTGGTTTTCTTCTGGTATTATTAATATTTCCTAAATAAGCAATTTATGTTGTTTTGGGCTCCTTTTATCCATAGTACAAGTGCTCCAAGAATTGTATCCATTGGATCCATCATCTGTCCTAATCCTAGTGAAAACAGACATAAAATGTGCGCGCGAACGCTTTAAAATACCAAGATCCTACATCTACAATGCAAAATAATAATGTAAAACATAATGAAAATATGTACTCATCAACTTCCCTAAGCTTAGACTCTTGCTCGTCCCGAGCAAGTTCTAGCTTAATGGATGTGATCCTCATATTCATGAAGTTGAGTCGATAAAATAAATGAGGCAATTGCAACATGTGTTTATCATGTAGGATACATAGGAATAAGTTCATGAATAGTACCTTACTCGAACTATCGGAATAGTATTTAGAAGGCTTACACACTTTAGTGATCAATAGTTTATAAAAGATTAATCTCAACATAATGTAAAAGAATTCAGTTCAATCGAATGAGTCAAGGAGGTAGTCCCAAGTGTTTTAGGATCAATGTATTCACTTGGGATTCAGAACCTCAAAAGTATCTCTTTGTCATACTACAACTCGGTGGTATATGCCTACTTGCTCTTTGCACACTCGCTCTTTGTTTTCTTTGTTTTCTTTTGTATATATATGCTCACACTTTTGTTTAAGTGTTGTGCAAAGGAGCTAGCCATACATTCCACTTCATGTAGGAATTCAAATTTTAACGATCTCAATTACCAAATTCCAATTGTATATGAAGCATTCTTATGACTTGAAGATTCTACCTCGACTTGTTCCCACTCTATTTTGATAGCACTTTTATTTTCCTTTGTTCAAGGTTTCTTCTTCAACTTAACTGTGTAGATAATTTTTCTTTGTAAATCAAACCGTAGACTTACAACATATTGGCTAAATTATCTCTTAGGTGTTCTATCAATACCAACGGTGTGGAAGACTCCTATTTCTATCATCCAGTGCAAGTAAAATTATACTCAAGCCATTCATATATCAGTAAAGCAAACACAAACTCAATATTGCTTCATATATAATAATAAACTCGGAACTTCATAAAAGGGATCGACTATTCCTGAAGGGAATTCTAATGATGCAAACTTTTATTTCTAGTTTGAACTAATGCGAAAATAGTAATAAAAACTTATAAGATAGATTACAAGGTCTTAAAGATCTCCCCAAGCTTGGAATCAAGCCAGGCGGGATCAAATAATCCCTTGCGATTATTTGATACCGTGATTGTTGTAGATCGCTGTGGCGCCATGGCACGTGGTATCTTCTCTTCACGGGCCAGCCTAAGGCGGAGGGATTGATTGACAGCTTCTAAATATTGTTCCTCTCTGGCACCTTCACTTGTTCTTTAATGAATTCATTGTTATCCTAAAGTGTTTGTAGCGCCTTAAGACTCATAGAAAAAGCTACTTCGGTTGTCCGCTTGATATCTTCATCTAGTTTATCAAGATAGCGTCGTAGCAATCGAAGGTGTTTAGGTGTCCCTGGCTTCTCCTTGTCCAACTCTTCAATCTTCAGCTCTAGGGCCTTCAAATCCCTCTTCTGGCACCCATGGTCGGCGTCAAGGAACTCTATAGGGATGGCCTTGATCTCCTTCCCTTGCTTGCTATTGCTCCCGGTCTCCTTGGGAGCTTTTCTTCTTGACCTCTATCCCTTGGTTGAGAGTTCTTCCGTGTGAATAAGAGGTAGATCTGTTCCTGGAGATTATGATTATAGAGGGAGACAATGGCAGTATATAAGGGGGGTCAGAGGTCGGTAAAACTCATGAGAAACACAAAATTGTCGCCCAAGAAAAGAATCTGAACAAAACAGGGAAAGAAATCACGGATTTGGAAGTGTCCTGTCGTGTAACGACCAACTATACGGGCGCGGCTCGTATAGCTCCGGCCGTATAGTTGGTTCCGGGCAGATATTTCCAAATATCTCAAGTCCAGGTTGATTAAATCATGACTCGAAACCGACAATACCCATTTTTTAGATGAAATAATAAACAAAAGATCGAACGAAAAAAGTGTCTGAGAGTTTAACGAACAACTATACGGCTGTAATTTTTGGTTCCGGTCATATAGTTACGACCGTATAGATATAGACATCAAAACCAAAAGTGTCTGAAAGTTTAACGTCGAACTATACGGCCGGAATTTTTGCTCCGGTCGTATAGTTGCGACCATATAGATATAGAAACCTAAAGCAAAACCATCTAAGAGTTTAACGACCAACTATATGGCCAATGTTTTTGGTTCCGGTCATATAGTTGCGACCGTATAGGCTCTGATAGCGAAAACAATTTCACGAAGATGATACAGAGAGTTTAACGACCAACTATACAACGAGAGCTCCCTTCTCCGGTCGTATAGCTCTGCCCGTATAGTTGGTAAAATCCCTCTAAAACTTCAGAAAAATACAAGGAATTCAAAGGTAGAATTTTAAAAAGTAAGAATTGTGAAAACAAATCACTTATTTGGGTAAGAACACTTACCTTGCACTTACCATTGTTTATTCGGGGATGAAAATTTCCTCCCATAACAAAGACTTCTTCTCTTTTGGAGGACTTGACTTTAGTTCATTGGATAATTCCCGTAAACAAAAATCACCAGGACTAAAGTTCCTCTCAATAAGATTGGTGTCTTGCAGGGAAAACATGGACACTGCATCTAACATCTTTATTTCTTGTCTCTGCATAATCTGCAATTCAAATTCTTGAAGTGAAAGAATCCAACGGATCAACCTTGGCTTCTGGTATTTCCTTTCAAGGAGTTCTTTTAAGCCATCACGATCCCTGTGAACTCTTACCTTTGCATCAACTATATAGGAACGAAATTTATCACAAGAGAAAAATACAGAAAAAGTTCTTTTTCTTCCTTAGGGTAGTTCTTTTGAGAACCATTGAGAGTTCTACTAGCATGATTTACAATATTAAATCTACAACCAATATGTTGTCCTAGAGTTACTCCTACAACATCATCACTAGCTTCGCATATTAAATCAAAGGTTGTATCCCAGATAGGTGGTTTAATAATAGGAGCACGAGATAAAGCATTTTTAGTTTATCAAAGGCTTCAAGACACTTATCATCAAAATTAAATATCATTCCCTTTTGCAAGAGGTTTGTCAAAGGTTTAGATATTCCAGAGAAATTTCTAATGAACCTTCTATAAAAACCCACATGACCAAGAAAACTTCTTATACCATTAATATCCCTAGGTGGTGGCATTCTCTCTATTGCTTCAACCTTAGCTCTATCAACTTCAATTCCCTTACCTGATACCTGGTGTCCAAAGACTATACCTTCTTTGACCATAAAATGACACTTCTCCCAGTTTAGAACGAGATTAGTTTCTTCACAATGCTACAAAATTCTTTTGAGATTATCTAAACAACTTGTAAACAAAGTTCCATAGACAAAAAAGTCATCCATAAATACTTCCACTATAAGTTCTATAAAATCAGCAAAAATAGCAGTCATGCATCTTTGAAAAGTAGCTGGAGCATTACATAGACCAAAAGGCATAAGTTGGTAAGCATGTAAACCGTAAGGACTTATGAAAGTTGTTTTAAGTTGGTCATCCGGATGAACAACTGTTTGAGAGAAACCAGAGTATCCATCCAAGTAGCAAAAAAGAGTATGGTTTGCTAGCCTTTCTAAAGTTTGATCTATGAACGGTAATGGATAGTGATCTTTCCTAGTTTATTTGTTTAATTTCCTGAAGTCTATGGACATCATATTCCCAACAATAGTTCTAGTAGGTATCAATCCATTGTTTTCATTAGGAACAATAGTAAAACCGTCCTTCTTAGGAACAAAGTGAACATGACTTACCCATTCACTTTCTTTAACAGGATAGATTATACTTGTGTCTAATAGGCGTACAATATATTTACCACTTCTTTCATTTCAGGCTTTAGCCTTCTATTAAATTTGGCAACTAGTTTAGCACCTTCTTCCAAGAATATTCGATGGACGGCTATCATGGGACTAATGCCCTTCAAGTCATCCATTGAGTACCCAAAGGCCTGGCGATGCTCCTTAAGTATCCTCATGAGTTCTTCTTCTTCTCCTGAAAGTTTAGCACTAATAATAACAGGGAATTTATTGGTATCATCTAAAAACCTGTATTTAAGATTTTCTGGTAGAGTCTTCAACTCTCGGGGTGGTAATTCCTCATCCCCTCTCTTTTCTGATTCTTCAAAATCCTCATCAGTTGGAGGTCCCAAAATGGGAAGTGTATCAAATTCATTTTGTAGTTCTCCCAGGGACTTGTCCTCCATAACTATTTCTTCATAATTTTGATCTTCATCTATTTCTTCTTCTTGATTACTAAAGAAAAGAGCTGCCATTTCCTCAATAGTTATCTCTTCTTCTTATATTTGTGGAGGTATGTCTTTAAATTTGGAGAAATGGAATTTGTTTTCTGTTCCCCTAAGATTAAGAGACATAATCACCTTCTTGAAGTTAACATAGGCACCTATATCACCCAAAAAGTTCCTTCCAAATATAATTGGGCAAAGAGTGTTAGCTGGCATATCAACAACTACAAAATCAATAGGAAAGTCTTTGTTGCCAATTGTGACAGTTGCATTGTCAACTACTCCCATTGGAATTCTAAGGTTTTTATTGGCTAACATAATTGTTATATCAGTATTTGCAATTGTAGCCGGTTCTATTTATTCTTTTATTTCTAAGTAGAAATCATAAGATATAACATTAACTTTGGTGCCAAGATCACATAAACTGTAATGAGAGGTTTCTTTAAATATGCAGGGGAGAATAGGCTTACCCACATCTTTTACCTTTGTTTTACCTTCAACCAATACGGAAGTCTCTTCATCAAGTTCAACGATGTTACAGTGTGAGTACATATCCATAATTGCTTCCTTGGTTAACTCTTCGTATTTGGTTTCTTCCAGGTGTTCCGTGACTCCTGGCATGCTTTCTTCTTCCCTCTTTTCCTATACTGCTTTGACTTGTTCATATTCAAAAATATGCTTTTGCGCAGTGTTTGGGAAAGGCACTTCATATATCGGTTCTACGGAGGCTAGTGTTGCTTTATCTTCTCCTTTATTTTCTAGTTCGGGTGGTGGATCATACTTGACTGGTCCCTCCTTTGGAGATTTAATATGTCCTGTAAAAGCTTTAACAACTTGCAACACAAGATTTGAATCCAAATAAATTTCTTTAGATAAATCTTTAACATGGCCTTTTTATTATAGTCATGAATAAAATCATGCTCTATTTCTACGCCTCCTTTACTTCCTAGACCAAAATTCCATGAAACTCTATGATCACAAATTCTATTAAGTAAGGCCCAAGCTTTAGGTATAGGAAGATTCATAAAGGCTCCTTCCGCAAAAGAGTCTAGTTCAATTTTATTAGGTTCAATTAAACGCCATAAAAGATATGTAGTAAATACCATTCAGGAAAATTATGATGAGGACATAGTCGTAGTAAATCTTTAAATCTAATATAAGCTCTTACTAGTCCTTCATTAGAATGATTCTTCCAAGTCATTATAAGACGCCTGATTCCAAAAGATTTTGATAATGGATAATATTTTGATAGAAATTCACAAGCTAGATTATCCCAAGTAGTAGTGGCTTCACAGGGTAGAGATCTATACCATGAGAGAGTTGTACTTGTCAAAGTTTTACTAAAAAGTCTAACCCTTACCTCATCGGCGGTATATCCTGTCAATAGAAAAGTGCCACATATATCTTTAAAACATGCAATATGCTCATATGGATGAGGATCTTCTTCATCTCTGGTAAATTGCTTCGTATGTAGAATACTAAGTAGTAGAGGATTAATTTCAAATCCCCATGTCTTCTCATTGGAGTTGTCTCTTTTATAAATACCATAGGGCTTCCCAAAGTGGTTGAGTGGGTTAGCACTAGTCATATGCTCAAACTCCATCATGTTGGTGGATACTGTAACTCAAAACAAAATTTAGCAAGACAAAAATAAATAAGCAAAAACTAAAAGACTTATAGCGCTTATCTCCCCGGCAACGGCGCCAGAAAATAGCTTGATGACTGCAAGTGCACAAATCATTTGTAGCTAATTTCGAAATAAAGATATCGATCCCATAAGGAGTAGGAGTCTGAAGTCTAATAACTCTTGAAATAAATATTACGAAAGAAATGCTAGATAAAGTTCTAAGTGACAAGATAAAATGCGAGTATTGTGTAAAAAGGTGTTTTTGGGTTTTGGGTATAAGAAAAATAAAGTAAAGTAAAACAACTGAGTACAGAAAGTAAGTATCGCGTATGTAAGAGAGATTGGAACTGCAGTAGGGAAAAGGCGTTCTCAGGGAGTAGCGGATACACCACTAGTATTGTAAAGATCTAAGATAAAGATTATCATCATGAACATTCTCAACTATGTATGTGTGGGAGAAACTCCGTATGTGGACGAATAGGCAACAACCGCTGCTCACATCATCCTCATAACCACAATAGTCAGCAATCAACATCAATCGAATTACTGCGCTATTAAGGGACGTAATCCCGTAGTACGTATCCCATGGCATGGATAGTGTTCCGTGAGTTTCCTTGTTTCCCAAATTGATACGTAAGGGGTGCCAACAGCTTTATAGTCACTGTAAGTGCTAACACGCCTCCGTCTACCAACAAGTAGTTTCCTCCATCAAGTCCCCACAAGAGGAAAATATTGAGAGGTCGACTTCTCTCAACATCAAGATATAGAAAATCTAACACATGGTCACAGTGATGAATATCATAATAGACTTTATCTTATTTCAATCTCATACTAGGGTTTCTCCATCTCCCCAAGAACTAATGATCTACTCAGACATGGAGGCAATCAACATCATGGCAATGGTTATGGAAACAATCATAGATGAATAGTACTTGTATAAATCCACAACGAGTATAGGAATTAGATCTAGACAAGATGTAGATGGGATGCATGGAGATGGTGGTGATGGAGCGGTGGATGAGGAAGATCGATGCCTTAGCCTCCCGGATCTGCACAGGGCGAAGATGGATCCCCTGTGGATGAGTTCCCCTGCTAGATGCCTTCCGGAGGTGAGGTTTCTATGATTTCTAGGTGTTCTGTATGTCTTCTCTTCGAACCAATTGCATGGGGTGAAACTATTTGACGAGGCGGAGGTGGCGCTAGCTATACGGCCAGAGCTATACGGCCGGAAAAATTGCTCCGCCCATATAGTTGGTCGTTGAACTCTCTGCCTCCCTTGTTCACTTCTGGTTTTCTTCTGGTATTATTAATATTTCCCAAATAAGCGACTTACGTTGTTTTGGACTCCTTTTCTCCATAGTACAACTGCTCCACGAATTGTATCCATTGGATCCATGATCTGTCCTGATCCTGGTGAAAACAGACATAAAATGTGCGCGCGAACGCTGTAAAATACCAAGATCCTACATCTACAATGCAAAATAATAATGTGAAACATGATGAAAATATGCACTCATCAACCTCTTCCCAAAACATCCCTCCCCAAAACATAGTTTGTCTGGATGAGGCAATAATTGTCAAACTGGTGTATATTTGAACTGCAAATAGTTTGATGTATGCCAACATGTATTTTATTGTATAAAAGAAGCATTTTCCATTTTTTAAATCTCTTTCTATTTTCTATTTGAATCCATTTGTCAGTTTTCCCTTGGTTTTAAGTTGTACTCAGTTTTGCCCTTGGTTTTTAAGTTCTACTCAGTCTCCCCCTCTCTCTTGGTCACAACTCTCACACATGTACTCATCTTGGCTGTTACGCTCTGATTGTGAGATAGTTGTCACGCGGATCGTGCCCACCAACCGTTGATCCTCTATGATCTAGCGGACAAGATATCCCCTATATTTGTTGGGGGCACCCCTCTATCCATTCAAAATAACGAGTTTTCCACTGGTACTTTAACTCCATAAAGAAATGATTTTGAATATAATTTGAAGGGAAACTGCTCAAAGTTGTATAATTTTCATATATGCAAGTTTGTGCATTACATTCCACTCTATAAAAATGATAACCTCTCAAGATTTTCTTATCACAACATTATCACGTATTAAGTGTGATTTCAAAGAGTTCAAATGTGTATAATTTTCATATACGCAAGTTTATGCTTTACATTCCACTCTATGAAAATGGGGAAGAAAATGATAATCTCTCAAAACTTTGTTAGCACATCATTGTCATGTATTAAGTGTGATTTCATAATGTTCAAAGGTTTATAATTTTTGTATACGCAAGTTTATGCATTATATTTCACTCCATAGAAATGATAAATGATCAGGATTTTACTAGCACAACATTATCATGTCCTAAGTGCGATTTCAAAGAGTTCAAAGGTTTATAATTTTCTTATATGCAAGTTTATGCATTACATTTCACTCTATGAAATTGATAATCTCTCAAAATTTTGTTAGCACACCATTATCATGTATTAAGTGCGATTTCAGAGTGATCAAAGGTGTATAATTTTCGTATATCCAAGTTTATGCATAATATTTCACTCCATGAAAATGATAAACTCTCAAGATTTTCTTAGCACAACATTATCATATCCTAAGTGCAATTTCACAGTGTTCGAAGGTGTATAATTTTCGTATATGCACGAGGTATAAAGATTTTAGTTTATGGATCACTTTTCACGCTCTAAAAATGGTAAACTCTCAAGATTTTCCTAGGACAACATTATCATGTCCAGATTGTAATTTGAAAGTGTTAAATAGTTGTGTCAATTATAAACACTCTTTTATATTAAGAGTTGTATAATTTTTTTAATTTGAAGTGTTCAAGAGTTGTGTCATTCTCTTATTTCTTATACATCCATCTCCCTAGATCTCAAAGTTTGACTTTCACCTCATAGATTCAGTTTATTGCAGCCGAGACATTAACTCGATAAGCCAATTAAATCATCGTAACGGCTCGCTGCCCGCATTCACCATAGCAAGCACGCGCCTAATTGATCTCCTGAGTTGCACCAATTGATTGTCCATAGCAAGCGCACGGTTGCCATTGTCATCCTTCATACAGGTCAATGGGATGACACCATACTGTGGCCAGGACGAACGGGAGGCCGAAGTGAAGCTAGACAAAGGGCCGCCATCACCGGAGAAGAACAAGAAAGGGGAGGCAACAGCACGGGCACGGCCGCGTGGCTAGATTGGGGTCCCATCTTGCAATGCCAACCTGGGTAAGCTGTGGGTCTGGCGCTCACGTGGATAAGCTATGGGTCCCATGCTGATCTGGATAAGTGGAGAGAGGTGTCCACTATAGGAACCGACTGAACATGGCCCCACTTGTCAGCATGTAACGGCAAGGGTCCACTACGGGACCCGACAAAATGCGGCCCCGCTTGTCATCACGTAACGGCGAGGGTCCACTACGGGACCCGGCTAAACACGGCCCCACTTGTTAGCATGTAACGGCAAGGCTGACGGACAAGGAGTTTCAGACCATGTGAGAGTTTCGTACAAGGAGATGGGAAAAAGGGAGGAAACGTTAAGCGGATGGGGAAAAATGAGTACAACTAAGGAACTGAGGGCACGAAAATCGAAATCCCTTTAAAATAATCTATTAGTTGAGCTTATACTCCCTCTTGGTTTACAAACAAAGGTAGCTTTATGCAAAATAACGCCACTAGCCATAAGTCTTATGGAGTACACCCTGTACTCACCCTTGCTTCGTTCATTCTTTTGTAGTAGAGTAAATGTTCCCCTGAAGATGAGTTATGTACGACATCAACAACGACGAGTACACGTTATTAGCCATCAAAAGCTGACGATCAAGGAACTGCCTATCATTATACCACTACTGCAGAATAGGCTACCAGTGACAGGCTCAAAACCCTTATTAGTGACAGGCAAAGCGCCTGTCACTAATGACTAGTCACTGGTATAAGGTTACTGGTGACAGGCAAGTGTCTATCACTAGTATGGGTATTAGTGACAGGCATTTACACGTGCTAGTCACTACTATGTGTATACTAGTGACGGGCAAATTAGATGCATGTCACTAATTGCGATCAAAGGCCGTAGCCCTATGGGTTGTGTAGTGACATGCCCTTCTCCTGCCTGTCACTGGTTTGAATTTCAGTAATAAATTTTTTAATTTTCCGCAAATATTCCAAATAGCACAATAAGATGTTGTACAAAAAAATAAATACATTTTCCATTAATATTTCATATAGCATATACCACAATAATATGTTGTACAATGATACATTCACAAAACCCAATATGATATAATATTTATATTTCATAAAAGAAGAATTCATACGGACGCTAGTCATGGATTGTCCAAACATTCGGAGCCGCTCTTTATATTTCCTATTTCTACTTATTAATGGAAGCAAAGAGCAAGCGCATTGGAACATGGCAAGGAGATTCTTCGGAAGAAGGAGCCTGCTTGGAGCATGCTGGCGGCGGTTGTCGATGGGGCTGTGAACGTCAGACACTTCATCAGTTCGTCGTAATCAAGTCTTCGCTTCAGATTAGAGCATAACTCACTGATCAAAACAAATGTGTATAAGAATTTAAAAACAACAATATCAGAAAATTATAAACGATATTAGCCATATCTAATTCAATTATCTAAATCAAATTTCTATTCTTGAAAGCTTTTCTATTTCTTGGTTAGATCATTTGGAATAATATTGCTTAGTTAGCTAGGGCCTTGCAACCATCCCCTCATTTGATTAATTCAAACCCAAAAATGACAGCCTTTAACTCTAGAGGGCCTCTATATTCAGATGAAACAACACCCTATTACGCTAGAGTAGTAGAGAGAACCCAGTAGGAGCCATGTTGAGAAATAAACCTGGAAAAATTCAGTTGGACTTGTAAAAACCCTCTTAGAATTGGTCCTTCCATCAATAATCATTGCCAAAATTAAAAATAGATACATCTCTCTTAAACACAGCCAGAATCCTGTGCTCATGCCTTTAATCTAATCTTTGGAACTTGGTGGACTGACCTGTTTAGCTAACGTTAGTCTGGATCCCCTTTATCGAATCAAACAAATTAGCACATTAGGATGATCAACAGGAAATTATGTACATCTTTCATGTTTAGCCTAGAAACGGATTCTAGCTAGACAATGGACTAATTGTTTTAAAACAGAAATCAGCACAGACTGCAAATCCTAGTATAGCGGCAATGTTTTGATGATATCTAAACAACCGTTATTCCGAATTGCACGAACTTGGTATCATTGGAAAGCTAACGACATCATCTATAACCTTATTGTTGGTTCCATCTCAGATTATGCTCCCTTTAGTGCCAGTTTCACTTCTAATACTCCGTTACCAAAATACTCAAAACAGGTGCAGTCGTACTAATCCTCAAAACAATCTATCAGTCTACCATCTACACACTACTAGAGTTACCTTAGTGTAGATCGTCAATCTGGCCAGGTTATGCAGGGCTTTTCCCTTGGTCTTCATCTACTCCCCTTCTTTTCTATTTCTTGAATATCCCAACGCTGGAGCCTGCTAACTCCCGTCCGCTTGCTCAGGTTGGTTCAGCTGCTTGCAGACCAGCAGCAGCAGCCAGATCCATCCGGCGATGAGGAGATTCACCCAGAAATCCGTCCCCTGCCCACATCGACGTGCTCCTATCTTGCTGCGGCCGTTGCAGGCCCGCCTTGCTGCGGCCACTGCCGTCGGCAGCCGAGGGTCACGCGGGTAAAGGTGCCCTGCTTGGAGGCACGCGCTTGTCGCCGGCCAGCGCATGCCCTCGACGGTGGTGAAGCGGAGCGCCAGGACAAGTGGGGAGGGGTCGACGGCGGGGAGGAGGGCAGATCGAGGGAAGCGGCGCGGGATCGAGGCAGCGCGTGGCATCGGGGAGAGAGAAAGGGGGTTCGGGAGAGAGGGGTCGCACGAGGGAGAGACTGCGACGCTGCGGCATGGTTAGGGTTTCGTTGTGCCTCTGCAGGGACTGGACTAGATGGTTCAGATCAATGGGCCGTGACCGCAAGGACTGGACTGAACGGTTCAAAACAATGGGCGGCGATATCGACGGTTCAGATCATGTGCGGCAGGGCGATCCGGGGAACCCAATCCTGTAGTCTCATTGGCTGCAACGGCCGCTTCTTAGATTGATTTGAACAATTTTTCTCTTGGCAAATTAATTTTGACACTTCCTCACTACAAGTTATCCCAACAATTTCTCTCGGCAAATTACCTCCGGTGGGAAATTCGACAAAATTAATTTTTTCAGTTAATTTTTTCTGCTGATTGATTTGCCGATAGGTTCAAAATTGTAGTGGCTTGATATCACATTCATTTTTACGCTAAACCAATGTGCATAATAACTGGAAAAAAAATTTGGTTACCAGTGACATGCCATTAGAGATGTCCGTTACAAAGGAATTTACCCTATCAGCCGGCCTCACGAAACATACTAGTGATAGGTACATTTTGATGTTGTCACTAATCATAGTTTTACCAGTGACAGGCTTTTATAGATGCCTGTCACTAGGTATGTTTTCCATTCAGTCGGTTTCCATAAAGAATACTAGTGACAGTCACTTTTATCTATACTAGTGACAGGCTTATCCTTGCATGTCGCTAGTAATAATTACTAGTGACAAGCCCAGTTTTGCCTGTCACTGATTACCTAGCAGCTATAAGCCTTTCTGCAGTAGTGTACATGCCTAAGAAAGATTTATTAAACCTTTTAAAGCAGCGGGTAGCAACATGGCTGGCTTTGTCACAGAGCTGGCAGATGGTGGTTTGATGCGTTCCTCCAGGGTGCGCGTCGTTGGGCTATCTGCACGCCAATCCGAGAAGACATCAAGGCGACCACTAGGAAGAGCAGCACAAGAAGAAGATTTATGCCTTGACATGAAGCCGCTAGGGGGCTTTGATGTTGACGGGCTGGGGTGGAAAGGTGATTTAGACGCCCCGGTGTGATGTGGCTTGGACTGCTTGCCGAACCGGGCCATGTTGGCCTGATGGGCCATAGTGTGGCGACTATCGACCCGCTATTCCGTCAAGAGGAGGTGGGCGTACAAATCATGCGGGGGCATAGGGACGTCGTGATCATGAGCAAGTTCAATGATGAAATCATACTCCTCATCGAGACCATCAAGCACAAAGTTATTGAACTCCTTTGTACGGGGCGGTTGACCGATGGAAGCAAGGGTATCTGCTAGGGTTTTTATTTTGTTGTAGTAGAACACAATGGAGGATTCAAGCTTATTCAACTTGCCAAGATCTGTACGAATGTGAGAGGAGCGAGTCGAAGATTGGGCACCAAATGTGTCGTTGATGATGGACCATGCCTAAGCAGATTACTCGGCAAACATGATCATAGCACCGAGAGCCGACATCGAAGAAGAGAGGAAGGCAAATAGAACAGCATGATCATGCTGTGCCCAAGCCTCAAAGGCTGGATTAGGGCGAGTCTCCGGAGTACCATCTCCCTTGGGGATGGTGATGGTGGAGGAGGGTGAGATGGACATGACTTATCTGGTTTCCATGATTGGTATACCCAGTACATACTTAAGCTACGGCCCAGGGTCCATAAGGAAATAAGTAGTCCTATAAGCATCTAAAGCACAGGAACCAAGTGTGTTGATCAAGATAGAAATACAAACCGACATAGTTGGGTAGCTGTAATCAAATTTGTAACCAAAATTTTATTGGACTCTGAGACCCAACCTCTCATATAAGTGTTGGGAGGAGGCGATGGAGAGGTCACCATAGCTTGGAGTAGACACAACCCGTCGTGAGTTAGATTGCACCTAGCGAATCAACGACTTTGTAATCATCTCTTAGCAATAAATCTCAGACATGATTCGACTCCCTTGTTTGTCCGACAGGCCGACAAAATCACCAGCACTCTCCTTTCCATCAAAGCAAAGTCCATAACTATGGACATTATCGAGGTTACCCCTCGTCAATTGACGCCATCTATGGGAACTTTGAGCACTGGAGTCATGATTTCGGCGGCTTCAACCTCACCAAGAAGCAACCCAACGATTGTGGTCGGTGAGATCCACCACGATCCCATCGATCTTGATTCCCGCCTGCCCACCCCTCTGCCAGAAAATTGCAACGAGGAGATAGATCTCATGATCGGAAACCTCCACTTTTTCATCATAACAGAGGAATTTTTCTGCCTTTCGGATCCAATCTTGCCTGGTACGTTGGTTCCAATCATAGCACATAATGCAACACTGACATATTCTATCGGCTCCACTGGAAGGTCCACCTCATACGCGACAAACATCGAAGACAATAGCGACCACATCGCAATTCTGGGGGACTTGACTGATCTCTATGACGGCCTCACCTTCGAATATGACTCTGAAACTCCATCACCCGTCATGACAGACCCGAGAAACTATGGATCTAAGGAAAGCGTCGACTCTGGAATGAATAAGTAGATTCATACCCAGAGTAAAACCTGTAGGATCTCACTCGTCCCCAGGACAGTGTCTCGTACAGCTCCGACAATCACAACAGCAAATCATACAGGGAGCGACGGTGGGGTGTTAGGAACCCAGACACGGCGCTTAGAAGGAGCTGTCATAGCAGAAGAGCTTGCTGTATCACGGCTGTGTTTCTTTGACTCCTCAAACACTTGCCTACTTGCTTCTTCCTGTAGAGCTATGTGTTGAAGTTCCAGGAAAGATGCTGGCCTTGCATGAGTGATTGCATATTTGATGGAAGCATTGAGGCCTTGCCGAAACCTCTTTTGCTTCTTCTTGTCATCAAAGATCTCATTGCCACCATAACGAGACAGGTTCATGAAGTTTCTGATGTAGGTGTTGACATTGTCAGTGCCCTGCTTGAGGTTGAGAAACACTTCCTTCATCCTTTCCATGACAATTTCTGACAGATATTGCTCTTTGAAAGCAGCAGTGAACCGCTCCCAAGTAGGCTGAAAACCAGAAAGATCTGCCTTGAGGTAATTTTCCCACCAGAGAGCTGCATCTCCCTTCAGAAGGTGAGTAGCACACTTGACCCATTCTTGCTCGGGAACATCCGCAGTCATCAGCAACCTTGACACCTCACGAAGCCAATCATCCGCATCAAGTGGTTGATCAGACACTTCGAATTGACGTGGGTTGAACTTGAGAAAACTCTTGATGTCTCCTCGCTTGGGAGGTGGAGGTAGCGGAGCAAACTCATTCCTCCTCACACTTTCCTCGAAGCGCTGCTGGTTCTGCTGCATAGTGCCCAAAGCATTTGCAATACTTGCCAAAGCAGCCCCGAGTTCAGGTGGTATATCCTCCTCAGAACGGCGTGGTGGTGCCATCCTGTGATTGATATAAAACACAAGTCAGTACTATAATGGAGAATGATAATAATCCAAAATAGTACCAAAATGGAATTAATCAAGATTAAAGAATGCAATACACTGAGGTGATATTAAAATATCAACAAAGTTCAAGGCAACTAGAAGATATTAAGCATAACACACACGACTGAACAAGGAGTGTGGTATACAAACTAACAAAGAAAAAATTTCCGCAAATTTCGGCATTAAAATACCACTATATGCGCAAAATCACTTAACGAATCAAGATTAGTAACTCTACTAGTTCAATATACAAAAGCAAATGACAAAAGTAGTGGTATGGTCGCGACTCCATCCCGCACTCAAATCATTACTCCGCACATGAATCAGTAAAACACATATCCCAACAACTTCTTCTTAAGAGGAACCTAAAGATTGGTAACTACGGAAACGAACACCCCAACAAGATAACGTCGGATACAAAGAGTAAGATAGATCGCATCGGTGTACAACGAATCAGAATAGATCGCGTCGGTTTACAAGGCCTGTCGGTATGGAATGTACCAACAGTTGATAACCAAAGGCAGATAGTGATAACATTTGGATGCAACAGATAGACAAGGAATCCACACACACACACAAACACAAACACAACCTATGGTACTACGGAACCCAGAACACGTGAATCCTAGTTTGAATTTTAGAAGAGGATTGAAAACGTTACACTTCCTTACCAGAAAAGGGTGGGTGGGTGGGTAAGAAGAAAAATGGAAGCAGTCCTACTCTCACGTTTGTTTTTCCCTAGTATACATAACTACCAAAATATTTGCTAGACAGACAACGACCATTTTGGCTGAGACCCTGAAGGGCGGGATGGCTCTGATACCAATTGTAACTACCTCGGTGAATTACGCTCTTAGTTAATGCCTGGATGAACGAAAGTGGTTAAAATAGTACGGTGGGGCCAGGGCCACTCACGGTAGACCTTTCGGCCGTCCTAACCACTTTTAGACAACGGGACAAGAACGAGCGGCGTAATCGGAAGGCGAAGGGATCAACTACATACACAAATGAGTATGTATGCAAGCCACATACAACAGTCCTCAGAGCCATTCCATCTAAAAGAAATAGAAATATTGCAACGCCATACGGCAAGATCCAAATGTCCTAGATAGATATAATAATTTAGGATAGCTCCTCATACATCACACATCAGAGTATCAGGCGGAAGCGGAAAACAAGATCCGAGTACGGATAAGAAGCAAATTGGCATAAGATGCCCCATAAATAAACACATCCCGCCCATAGATCACACGGATCCCCTTTCCCGGAATCTCTACACCGAATGATCGTTGCCAACATCATCTGTCTCTTCCACCCAGTATCCATCTTGCGGGTACACCTGTTCATCTGAATCAAACAATTTATCGTGTGAGACCCTAGGGGTACTCAGCAAGTCTTTATGCCGCTAAAGGGGACACAACCTGGGGTGACGCAATTGCAGCAAAATATAATACCTAACAATTCTATAGAGACTCGCTAACCTTCCGCCTAACCAATGATAGACGGAAGTCCGTGAATTAAGAACAACAGTTATAACAGTATAATTAACAGATCCATCCTCCTCCTCGCTTACCAACAAGGAAGCGGACGAACATCCTCCATCATCTGTTGGCAGTTTTATTAACCATTCCATGAGTGTTGCACTATTTACTAGTCAAGTACTTAGCCAATTTAAAAGCGGTACTTTAGTTATACTTGTCTATGATCGAGAAACTGTGCTCCAAGTCATCCATAACCGCGGACACGGCTTTCAGAAAGATTTACCCTGCAGGGGTGCACGAATAGCAACACACACTCGATCAACCTCGGAAAAACGAAATCAAAACCCAACGAGGCATTCACGACAAAGCAATCACAGGATTCAGAAACATTTCAGGGGGCCACCCCATTAAGCTACCCGCAACGAAGTTGGCCGGCTCCGAGACGGACCCAAGGTTTGTGTGGACGGCGGTAAACGACTGGGAACCCGAAAATGTGACTGGGCTTGTCGATACAGCGAAAACGTGTCACGATCCAAAACAGTACAGGTGCTCCTCGCACAATCTTAAATAAAGCAGTAACATGGCATAAGTACAAAATAGTAATAAAGCCCCAAACTAATTGTGGCCCCACGAAATAAGAATGAATCAAGCTCTGGCTCAGGGGGGTCCATAAGGCCTCCCGGATGTGGATAGTGCGAATAGTCAAGGAACAGGAATCAAGTACTCAGGGTCCTACGGGACACAAGTGAGCATGAAAAACCAAATAGCAGATATTGCTCACCGGTGCCTCTTTCATTAGTTATCCCATTACTACTCAGGTTATGTGGTTTAGGTACCTCATTATCCATCAGACACTCACATACCCTACTCATGCTTTTCTACGACTCGCATGACTCAAACAACTCCTGTAGTAATGGCTCATGGGACCGGAACAAGCTTGGTGTAGTTTAAAAGTAAAGGCCATGCAGTACTTGGGATTCAATTTAATGCAATCGCGACTCAATGATGCAAGAATAAGATAGAGGCAATAGGTACTGTATGTATGCAAGCATGTGGTAGTGCTTGCCTGGCAGCTCAGTTGAAGCGAGAGATGGATCTGGGTAGTACTCCTGTGATTCCTGGTAATTCTCCTACTGGGCGTCTATTCGAAGAAGAACCAAACAAACAAGGGCCAACATAAATAAAGTGCGCAAGCATATGAATTGAAATGCAACAAGCAACCAAGCATGCCATGATGAATGATGCACAATTACATGGCATTAAAGTAGCATGGCAAAGGTGAGGTGTGGATACAAGAAATAAAACATTTTATTATTCATTTGACCAAGTTTTATTGTCATAAACAGTTCAGATTTTAAATGACAACATGATGCATGCTTCAATTCAGAACAAGGACTGCATAAATAGAACGGGCTCGTCGCGCTGATCGATTTAGACATATTATTTGTCACATTTGGAGTTATACAACAAAAGTTATTATTTGAATAAGGAAAAGGGCATTTTATTGTAATTTTAGTCATCTCGAAATTTAAAGTGTTCAAAATATATTTTGGAGGGCATATTTGAATTCCTCACATTTTTCTGATTCCAAAACATATATTATTTGTATTATTTGGATTTGTATTTTAAAAATTATTTAAATCTGATTTGAATTTGAATTTAAAAACAATTTGGAAAAGATTTAATTAAAAACAGACACAGGGAAAACTTTTGTTACTCAGGAGAAATCAACCCCAGACACTGACAGGTGGGCCTTTGTGCTGACTGGACCATGCGCAAGGGAGACTTTTGTCACCGCGGGTCTGGCTAGCCACTGTGACTACGGGGTGGGCCAACTAGCGTAGGCCCACATGACAGCGGCGAGGGAGACAGGGGCTGACAGGTGGGGCTGGGGTTGGAGCGCGGGTTGCGGTCGGGAAAAGCCGAGGGGTTTTCTGCAAAAGGGCTAGCGCGGCTGATAGGTGGGGTCGTTAGGAGCGCGGGTCGCAGTAATCAAAAAGGTGGGGGGCTTTTTGAAAATTACCACGCTCGGGTTACTGTTTTTCTTCTCCCTCGTTCTGACGGCAACTCGTGCGCGCGGCGTGAGCGGGGTTTGATCCTGGGACGCGGGGGAGCGCGCTGGGGGTGCTAGCCGGTGCGGTAGGGTGAGGGGAGTTGACAGGGAAGGGGCGGGGGCCTAGGTAAGCTTGCTGCGGCGCGGGAAAACGGCAAACGGTGGCGAGCTCTGGCGCACTGAGAGCGCTCGACAAAAACAACGGCGGCGCTAGGGCGGTACGGCGAGGCGGAGCATGTCAGGGAGAAGGGGATGCTCACCGCGGGTTGCCTGGTGTGGTCGGATCGGGGAGAAACGCGGCGGAGCGACGAGATCGCTGGCGCCCAGATCTAGGGTTTGCTGCAGTGCGGCGAGGTACTGGCGGTGCTGGGGAGCTCCTCGTCCAAGTCAGCGGGTACGGGGTGGTGCAGCAGGATGTCCACGATCCTCCAGGCCACCTCCAGGACAAGCTCACCGGCTGGAACGTCGGGGACGAGGTGGGTCTGGCGGCGAGCGGCGGCAGGGGCTGTCGTCGGGGAGGAAGAAGGAGAAGAAGAGGGGCAGCTCTGGCAGATCTGGGAGATGCCAGAGAGTCGTGTGGAGGGAGGAAAAAGGAGGAAGAGAGGGAGGAGGGCAGCTGGGGCACGACAAGATAAAGGTGGCCTCGGTGCCACCTTTTCCTCCTCCTCCTCCTTTTCGAGCACATGGCGAACTGGCTGGGGCTGCAGGTGGACCAAGGCAGGGAGAGAGGACGGCAGGGAGGCTCGGCTGGAGGGGGACCCTCGGGTCAGGGAGAGAGAAGAGAGGGAGGGGGTAGCTAGGCTAGGTTAGATGGGGCATGGCTCGGGTTAGGGTTAGCTAGGGTTAGGGAGAGGGTTAGGGTTAGCTAGGGTGTTGCTCAGCAGGTTAGAAAGAGAGGGAGGGCAAGTGAGAGAGATGGGAGAAGGTTAGGGTTTAGAGAATTAGGGTTAGGAAAAATTAAAAATAGAAACTAGGTGTAGGTTTGTTTAGGGTTTAGATTTTTAAGGCTTAAGCAAAATATCACCCCCAAGTGGAACATGATGATAGCTAGGAGTCACATGAGATGATGTGGAAGAGAATAGCAAGAAAAGAAAAAGAAAGAAAACGAGGGACTAGGCCTCATATGGTGCATGCATGGAGAATTGAAAAAATAAGAGGAAAAAGAGATGGTGAGATTATGAGGGTGGTGGAGTGGTAGGATATGTTTTCCACAAAGATAGGAACCAATAAAACCAAAGAAAAACCAAAGGAGAGGAAGGTGGTGAAGAATTGTGCATGGCCCATGCAAAATAATAATGCCATGATATATTTTGTGAAAACAATATTAATATTATGGCATTACTCTATGCTTATCCAAGAAGTGGAGATTAAACCAAGCAAAGGAATTTAATGGACTAGATCCACCCTATTGCACATGAGCTAGAGAAATCCAAAATAAAGATAAACAAGCTCATGGTCTAGTAGGATGGTGGAATTATAAAGTGGTGGAAAAGAAAGGTGATGGAAATGAAATAAAAGATATGCCCCCAACTCAACTTGGGCATTTAGACAATATATCCATAGCCAAATACAATATCAAGAGGCAAATACAATTAATAATGCCTGTGAGAGAAGAGCCAAAAGAAAAAGGGTTTTATATGATGCTCAAATGCAAGGTGGCATGATGACATGAGCATGATATCATTATGATGCAACAATAATATATATAAAGTAGCCAATATCTTACTAGGACAAGTAGCATTACAATTGTTAGACAATTAGGGTGCTACAGAAGAGGTGGCTCTTGGCTGAACAATATACCTGAAGCCGACAGACACGATATCACCCTAGACCTGAATCTATCATTCATGTACGTGGATTTAGCGGGACATATCAGGGCTAAGACGATGCAAGCCGCCCTCATCACAGCTTAAACTTATCTACTCATAACTCAACCAGCAGCCGATGAAACGTAGGCAGCTATCCATTGCTCCGCCCTCATGGGCCTCGGCATGGTTGGAGCGACACCCGCAAAGGGAGACCAGGAGACTATCCTGCAATCCCACAGACCACCATGCCATCACAACAGTCCTCAATAGGTAGCGAACACCCGAAGATCCAGGTCACCATACTACACGCGCTCTCCACATGGCCATGACGCAAGGGACGACATCATGCAAAGAAAAATCGATAAAGATCGGGAAAGGCAAAGAAGGTACTCGGATGAAGAAAGAGAAGATGAACTCGAAGCATGTGGCCAATAATACGATGGCCTCCAAGAGCTAGAAGCGTGGTTGGCCGATTATTTACAAAACGTGAAACTTTTGGGGGGATCAAAAGCCACAGCTATACAGAGCTTGCAGTTGCACTTAACCGGAGCCGCACGATCCTGGCTATGGTAGTTACCCGAAGAATCAATTAGCAGTTGGGGCGACCTGGAGGAAAAGTTCAATCGAAACTTCAAATCCACATTCAAGCGACCCGCATCCAACGAGGAGCCGAGAGCATGCAAGCAAAAATCTGCGAATCAATACGCGCATTAATATAGTCGTGGAACATCATTAAAAACTCAGCCAAAGATATCTTCGATGAGAGGGCGATTGATGCTTTCAATGACGGTTTGCGTCGAAAAGAATTCATAGAGGAGATGGGTCGGGTTAAGCCGAAGGCGGTCTCCAGACTGATGGACATGGAGAATCAATGGACCAATGGAGAGGATGCAGAAAACAAAAAACGAGGTCGCTCACCCGAAGAAGATCATGACAGGCACAATAATGACAACAGGAGACAACGTAACTACGATGGCTATGGAGGGACAAGCCACGTCACGACTGGTTACGTCAACGAGGACAACCACATAAGTGATAACCACAACAGAGGATACCAAAACAATCGAGATGAAGGAGGACCAAGTGGGACAGTGCAGCAATACTGGCTGAGGCAGCTGGGAGAAGCTCCAATACTAGATATACATATGTGAGATGGACCATGCCACACGCACTACTACGCTGATTCAGAAGGAAGAAAGCAATCAAATCACCACATGAGGGATTGTTGCACTTTCTTGAGACTCAACTGGGCATTCAGTAGCAAGGTAGACAAGGTAACAAATCAAGGATACAACGTCGTACCAGGCACCCTAGTAATCAACGCACCACCATCACCACCAGGACCACCTCCAGCAACTGCAGCGGTTCAGTAGCCACCCGAGGCTAACAAAGAGCGGAACAATGAGTACCCAAGATCTAAGGGATCAATGAACATGATCTAGAAAGGGACTCCATCCAACAGAACACAAAAACCTGATCACCCGACATGTTAACATGGCAGTAAGGACACTACTGCCAACACCTGAATACCTCCACTAGTCTGAACAGGAAATTATCTTCAGCAGAGATGATCACCCCTTTCAGTTTCTCGACAGAGTCATTCGGTATTGATAGTTGAGGCAGAAATTGGTGGGTTCGATATGAGCAAGTTCTTCATGGACGCGGGAAGAAGTATCACCCCAATATACGCAAAGACACTACGCGCGATGAATTACTCTCTCACCAACCTAGCTTCAACCAACACCTCCTTCCATAGCATCGTCCCCGGCAAAGCCGAGGTTCCTCTAGGCAAGATCTACCTTGATTTTATCTTCGAAACCCGAGAAAATATCAGGCAAGAAAAAATCGAGTTTGAGGTTATGAACTGGACATCACAATATTACGCAATTCTAGGACGCCCAACATTTGCAAGATTCATGGTTGTATCACAGTACGCGTACCTCATGATGATAATGCCAGCACCCAAATAGAATCATATCCGTCATAGGAAGCTTCGCTCGCTCAGAAAACTACGACTGAGAGTTCAATAAGATCTCCGAGTCCTTTGACATGGAAACTGATTTTGTCATGCTCAAGATCACTAATGAACATGATGCTATGCCAGAAGCATCAAGTCCCATACCCGACCAATCCTTCGATGCATCAAAGGACACAAAGGAAGTGCAGTACATCCAACGGACCTGACAAAAACGGCTTATGTGGCCTCTAACCTCAGTCTCGCATAGGAAAACGTGCTCGTCAAGTTCCTCCATGAGCGCTGGGTAATTTTTTCATGGGCCCCATCTGACATGCCAAGAATCCCAAGGAACTCATTGAGCACGCACTCAACTCTACCCCAACACACAGCTAGTAAAACAATCGATTTACTGCTTCGTGGAGCCAATATGCAAGACCATTGGAAAAGAACTCCATCACCTACTCGACACAAAATTCATCAAGTAAATCAAAAAACCAACATGGGTCGCCAATCCAGTGTGTGTTCCTAAGAAATATACGGTCGTGCTATGCATGTGTATCGACTTCACCACACTAAACAAGCACTATCCAAAGGACACTTTCCACTCCCGCGAATCGATCAAATCATCGATGCAACCGCTAGGTCTGAACTTATTTCCTTCCTAGATGCATACTCCGGATACCACCAGATATGGATGAAAGAGGAAGACCAAGACAAGACAAAATTTATCATACCTTATGGTGTATTCTCCTACACTACAATGCCCTTTGGCTAAAAACGCGGGTGCCACTTACTAGTGGATGATTCAGAACTTCCTAGGAAACCAAATCGGAAGAAACATCCAGGTGTACATCGATGACGTCATAATTACAACAAGGCAAGAGTCGACCTTTATCGATGATTTACGTGAAACATTCGATAATCTCGATAAATGAATCCCTTAAAAGAATCCACAGGCCCATTAAAAGAATCCCTTAACTAGGGACGATTTCTTAATATGACACGAACATTATGGTGCTCTCTTGGTAGAGTGGATGGTGGGAATCGAAGAGGTCGCCGGTTCAACTCTCGACGGACTCGTTTTTGTAGATATTATCAGTATATATTTGAGTTTTCTGCCGTGATGTAGCTGGACGGGCCATGCCGGACCAGCCCGCGTACTAATACCGTGGCATAGGCATGGCCCCGCTCCTTCATGGGCCGTCATGGGCTGATCCAGGCCGGTGCCGGGCTTTTCTCGCATGCTAGGGCCGGCACGCCAAAATCCCGACCCGATGGCCAGGTTTGCGCGCAGCCGGGGCTGGGATGGACTGGACCGATCGATTGGTTTAGGAAGTGAGAGAGAGGTGGATTGGTAGCTAACTAGTGTAGCTAGGATAGATAGTAATGGTACAAGGATTTAGGAGTAGATGGCACATGGCCGTGAGGACATAAGGCATGTGGTGAGTGTGCCCACGGGTTGGATTGAGCTAGCTAGTGTGTGTGTGTGTTGCACACGCAAGTAGAGAGGGAGTAGAGATTAGATCAAGCTTAGGTATAAGCGTGTGGTTATAGCTAGGATAGATGGAAGAAAGGAGTTTAGCTAGCTAAGTTGTAGAGAGCAAGAAGATTAGATGGGGGTGGTGTAGATTATGCAACATCACATGTAGTTCTAGGATAAAGAGGATAAAGAAGGCCCCATATACCTGAATATGGTAGGTGATATGGAACAAGGTGATGTTAGCTAGGTTGTCTTAATGGATAGATCAAGGTTTCAAAAATTATACCAAAACAACATCAAAACAATGAAACAAGGAGGAGGTAAACGGAGTCGGGTGTTGTTATTTCAGGTGGCATGCATGTAGGCACATGCATGTGTTGAACTTTTTTTGAAACATGTGAGATAAGGATTCGTCAAAATTAGAGATGCAGATAGAAAAAAGAGTTTGAGAAATACCAAGCTCACATGACATTTCATATAGTTTGGATCAAACCATATTTAGGCATGTGCAAAATAATAATTAAAGGGACCCTACAACTATATATGTGGCTTCATACATATGTAAGGTAGAATTGGGAATGAGATCCAATGAAAGCTGATATATGACAACTTAGTAGGATGGAGGAAATTAAAGAGATATGCCCTCAACTCAACTTGGGCATTACCTCATTAATCAAATGGAAAATACATGATATCAAGAAGAAAATACACTTAATGAAAGAAAAAACAAGAGACAAGAATAAAGGATAAGAACCAATAGAAGATTTAATATGATGCTCAAATGCAATATAGCATGGTCACATGAGCATGATATTATGATGATGCAATAGTAACATGTATATACTAGCGCTAATCCTCATTTATATAATCTTTATTATCATGTAGTATTACAATGTTAGACAATTGGGATGCTACAAGTACTGCAAGGAGATGAGCATACAAGTGAGCTACGCGTCGGTCGCCCACCCGCAAACCAATGGCCAGGTGGAAAAATCCATTGGCCTCGTGACTAACAGGATCAAGAAAAGGCTATTGACGCCACTCGAAAGAGCAAAAGGCGCCTAGATCGATGAGTTCCCCTCCATCCTACGGATTCTACGCACAACCCCAAATATGGCTACATAAGAGACTCCCTTCTTCCTGGTCCACGGAGCCGATGTCATTCTTCTAGTAGAAGTAACTCATGACTCTCCACGAGTCATCGCATACCACGAAGAAACCTCTATAGAGGCACTATAAGATGACGTGGATGCACTCGATGGAGCTCGAGATATCACCCTTGCAACAGAAACCGTGTACCAGCAAAGCCTACAAAATTATCATAGTTGTCGGCTGCTTCCCAGGTCCTTTGTTGTAGGGGAATTGGTCCTTCTCCTCAAGCAAGATGGTGATAACCCCCAAGTGCAAGGGATAACCGTAGTATAATTCGATAAGTATTTGAGTGTCAAACCCACGAGGACCTGAAGGTAAACTATCTATTCTCTAAATCCCTATAACCCACTTATATGGCCTTCTATGGAAATTAAGCTAGGAATTATATTGTGTGTGTGGTTGTTTTTTGGTACTAACTAGAAAACAGTAAAGTTTTTGGAAGCAAATACTGCAAGTAAAATGGAGCTAGTGAAGTGGAGGTGGATAACCCAAGGAAGAAAGTGCTTAGGCAAATTGCTATTTCATTTGGTTGGTTGTCACAATTAGTGAAACAAAAAGATAATCTTATATTGTTTCTTCTAAGGAGGATCCATGAATAGGTGCAACCATACATGAGAAAATACACCCCTAGTGATTGATACCAAGGCCAATTAAGAGCAAACAAAGGAATTATTAAGACATAAAGTCCAACCACCACATTTAGATCTAAGTTCCCCATGATAGTACCCTCATTGATTAACCATGAATTAATATAACATGTATCTCTAAGATTTGGGATTCGGTTTCTGTCAAACTCTGGCTATCTCTCATCATATCAATATGCAACGGTGACAACCTTGTGCATCCCCCAACATATTTTTGCACTCATATGTTAGTACAACAATATCATCATAGAAGATAGCATATACTTGTATCCAACCAACAACAAACTATATCACGACTGCCATAAACAAGTCACTACTCAAACATCAACATAGAGATACAATAGATCATGAGAATATATTGCATAATATATCATGTTCCCAAGAGATTACAGTGAGGGATGATGGAGAGTTGGTGTAGATGGTGATGGAGATGAGATTCCCCATGGGGGAGAGGAGGCGGCGGCGTAGGGCGGCAACGCCCCGACGCCCCTCCTAGGGCGGCGGTTGCCCTAGGGGGCGGAGGCCCCTTGCCCCCTCTTCTCCCTTGGCCATGGCTCTGATATTGAGGAGCTTCTCATCCTCCTTGGCAGCTTCCAAAGAGAAGGATTTTTTGTGGCTATGGGTGGATGCCTCTAAAACTAGGGTTTTCCCTCAATATATAGAGGTGGAGATGCAATCTAGGACATCAGATGGATGCCCCTTTGATCCAAGGGATCTTGGGCACCTCTAGAACCTTCCTAGGGCTCCCATATGTCGTTTGGGAGCTCCTTGGATATTTACTTGGCCGAATCCATCAAGTATGGCAAGAGTTGATGTCAATCACGTCACAAATCCTCGGAATCTTGAAACTGGTTCTATACCCTTCAGTAATCCAGTGCTAAAAGTCTCGTCTGAACTCCTATTGAAGATAATTATATGACTAGGATCATTAGCATAAAATTATCCACAACTTTAATGTTTCGACTTTTTACGTTTGACAGTATATTCAAAGGCGATCGTGGTAATCTTCGAAAATTGTTCTACAGGGACAGATTTCAGGGAACTATGAATTTCACCATAATGACCGGTTTCCTTTTATATCCGCGTATTACTAGACAACAAAGTGTGAAATAATAATGTGTACTCTTTTGAAACTATTAATAGGTTAGTCCCAATAAATATAATAAAGTTGCAAGATAATGGGGATGTTGGCACATTAAACTACAAAGTCCATGGATGCATTTTACATGCATCAAGCATCACAAAGCTTGACCTATGCTCGTCCTCGAGCATGAAGGTGATAAAACTAACATGGAGTTTGGAGTTTGGTGTTTTTTCACTAGCAAGTATCACAAAAAGTTAAATGGTCCATTCATTAGAGAATAAAACAAGCAAGCATAGCATAAAGTGGTACCTCTCATAATATCATACTTGATAACACAATATATATTGACTAACACAAATTCATATAGTACCATGAAACAATAGTTGCATTATTCACATAGAGAAAATTATAAAAATATATATAGTGGCGGCCCTATGGTCTGGATATTGGCAAAGGAGGTTGGAAAAAGTGTATGGCTAACAAGTAGGAAATATCATATGTGAGACACAAGCTATATTCCAAACACTATCCATTAAGTTTATGGTTGAAGCATGCTACATAATTAGTGTTTGGTTCCATTTCCCCTCATTACCTGATTCTTTTTGACATTCTTGTTTTGGCACTTTTTGCTTCTTTCCTCTCTTTATTGTTTCTTTATATTTCTTTGTCATTTTTTGCTTGTTTTGATTTTTGGGAAGGCCTAACCTCTACATACTCATTCTTATCACCTTTTGATATCATATAAATATTTGGAGGTTTTTTGCCCTCATCTTATCGGTGGTACCCCTTCTATGGAGGGGTTTTCCCTCATATTTTAGTGTATGTATCCTCTTATTGCTTCTTGGGAAGGGGTACCCTATGCCCAATGAGTTCGTGGTCACCCCACGACTAACTTATCCATGTCACCCATACCCATAATAATAGTGTTTGGAAGTTAAATAATGACTCACACATGATAGCATACTTTGGGATATAGCTTGATATTGGGAGGTAGTGTTAAATAAGGAATTCTCTCATGTATGTACAATCTATATGTTTGGTCTCCGTCAGACATAAAAAAATAAGAAAATAAATCATTCATGTAATATTTGGGTAGGTGTTTCCTATATAAATGCTAAGTTTGTTTTGCTAAAGGAGATTGTTTCAATATGGTGGAGCTAGCAATAGTAACCATTTGACCTTCTACAAGAATGAAAAATGTTCCCATAGTACTAGATCATTTCTAGAAGACAATATAATCATTGAGTATCATTTATGTTGAATATGAAAACTAGCACTAGATGATACACTTGTAAGTTATCACTCCAGAAAGCATATGAACAATCCAACTAGAAGCAATAACATGCATAGCTTGTTGTTTCCGTCTTTCTATTTCAAGCAAGGCATTCAATTAAATATGGCATTCATTCACGGGATAGCTTGATTCAGTAGCTCTTTCCTACGCATGCAAAATATCTATCATGGTGGCCTTATTTATTTCCAAGCATATCAAGCAAAACTAAACATAACACTAAGCAAAGACGCTCCAAATTTTTACGATCATTCTATGTTGCTCGAAAAACAAAGTTTAGAAGTTTGCAAACTGAGAGTTTTATAGATCCAATGGTGTGACTTGGGCATCCCTAAGCTTATGTTTTTCACCATTCTTGGATAGCTCTTCGGGTGGTGTTCCTACATTTCCTATCAAAAACTTCCACACAAAACTTTCTCCCATTTTTTTCTATGGGTGACATTAGTGATACAAAGATATGATAAGCTATCAGATAATTCATAGATGAAAAAATTCCTCAGTAGTCCAATAATTATATAGCATGCTACACATTCCTAGCATATCAAAATACTCAAACAAAATCATTTTGAGACTCGAAAGAATGGCTCAAACACTAGTGGGCAGAATCTGTCTAGATTTTCAGCAGCAGCAAAACGTATTTATTTCGACCACCTAGACATGTCAGGAATTTTTGCCAATTTTTTTGCATATACAGGATGAAAGGTTGTAACTACAGTTCAAAGATGACTGCAATAGGAGTTACATATCAGCCTAGAAATTTTTCTAGTAAACAATGTTCGTGTAGAGAGGCGGCTACCCTAGGAGGCGGAGGCCCCTTGCCCCTCTTCTTGGTCATGGTGCTGATCTTGAGGAGCTTCTCCCCCTCCTTAGTGGCTTCCAAGGAGGATCATTTTCGTGTCTATGGCTGGATGCTTTCAAAAATAGGATTTCTCCTCAATATATAGAGGTGGAGATGTAATCTAGGCCATGAGATGGATGTCCCTTTGATCCAACGGCTCTTGGGCACCTCTAGAACCTTCTTAGGACTCCTCTCTATCCTTTGGAATCTCCTTGGGTCGTGAATTGGCCGAATCCATCAATTATGGAAATAGTTAGAGTCAATCATGTCACAAACTCTCGGAATCTCGAAACAACTTTTGTATCCTTCAGTAATCCGGGGCTAAAAGTCTCGTTCGAACTTTGATTGAGAAAAATTATATGTCTAGAATAATCAGCGTAATATTACCCACAACTGTCATGTTTTGAATTTTTACGTTTCATGCCATACTTAGAGGCTGTTGTGGAAATCTTCAAAAACTAGAATTTTTACGTTTCATGCCATACTTAGAGGCTGTCGTGGAAATCTTCAAAAACTGTTCTGCAGGGACAAATTTCAGAAAACTCCAAATTTCACCATAATGACCAGTTTCCTTCAATATTTGCGTATTTCCTACACAAAAAGTGTGAAACATGAACTTGTGCACTTTTACAACTATTAGTAGGTTAGTTCCAATAAATATAATAAAGTTGCAAGATAATGGGGATTTTGGCATAATAAACTACAAATTCATGGATGCATTTTACATGCATCAGATGGCCATTGCAAACTCGAGTCGCCATGGGAAGGACCGTACATTGTCACAGAAGTGATCCCTGGCAGAGCATATTGCCTCCAAGACAAGAAGACCGGAATCAAGTACTCGAACCCGTGGAACGTTGCACAGCTGCGATGTTTCTTTGCCTAGGACATTTATTTCCTGTAATTTACTTACAATAAGGCCAACGGCCAGAATACTTAGCCAAAAGAACTACGTTTACTTCCAATAAGGCCAACAACAGGCGATTATGCCAAAAACATGTACTTTCATACCCGATATTAATAAAGCTAAGTTCTCTTGATTGAGTCAACTCTTCATTATTCTATTTTTTGTTACACAGGACACTTGGGGAGTCAGTCAAATAAATTATTACATGGTCATGCTCCGATATTCGAGGGTTTCGCTACTCAGCGCAAACTTAAAAATTCTCCGGCTCCGCCATGAAATACATCCACATCACGCTTTGATCCGAGTAGCTGATCCAACCCAATGAGCATGATCCTAACGAAAAGATATCGCATGGGGCAAAACCACAAATGTCAGCGGCAAAAACACTTTAAGTTACAAATAAACAATAGTTATACTTTCGGCTGATGCATACACAAATTTTACATAGTTTACATGTATTTTCTTCACAGGGTACCTGTCCTAACTATACGTCCAAATTTAGGGAAAAATCTTGGTCTGCGTCAAGGCACCAGCGTATAACTTGGATGGAAGATTTACCATCATCCGGGGAAGACGGGAGACCCTCCAAAACAGCATCTAGATCCAACATCGGATGATGAACATGCACCCAAGGAAGGGAAACCTTGGCACCTGCAATAAGTTGAAGCTTTATAAAGTGGTGGACCGCTTTACTGCACTGGAACTCCTACATTAGTGCAGCCAGTCCCTGTAGTTGTGGGTCTCTAGAAAACATAGCATTGTACATCATCGCCAAAGTGGAGCGGCAACACTCGACAAATTCACCAACCTCTGATACTCGATCCTGCAACAATGCCAAAGTATACCCCTGTCGGTCGTTAGTCCACAAATCCGTACTAGCACCCGATGAAGCATCCATCAGAACACTCATCCGAGCTTTAAGACGCTGCGACTCCTCCACGTGAAGACTATTGAACGCACAACAGAAGCAGATCATAAGGTTGCGGCCACGAACACTATTTCCGTCCAAAATGCTCAGAGAATACGACAAAGGATCAACACGTTTGTCCTTAGCCAGGGAGCCCGAGTAATTGGTGATCTCTGCACATAGAAAGGAAGCACAAGAATTCTGATCTGCAAAGCCAATGAAAAATGTCAAAGTTACATGATAAGATAAAAACTCACTGGTCAGGGAGGAGTTTGGCTCGTTGATCCTCTTCCGAAGATTTTCTTCCCGTCCTGCCATAGCAGCAGCCTTGGCTTCTCGCTTCTCCACCTCAGATTTAGCTGCTGCCCGAGATTTTTGAGTTCCGCCTCAACGGACATCAATTTAGCTTTGAGATCATCCACACGCTTCAAGGCATCTTCGAGAATAATCTCGGACTCAGTAGCAGCAGCTGCAGAAATGGACGAAGTTACTCAACAAAAAACCTACAGGCGCAGAATATTCACAGGAGTAAAAAGGCAAAAAGCATAAAACCTTTGGCAGCAGAAGCTTCATTGAAAGAGCATTTTCCTCCTTAAGTGGTTTTGATGTTTGATGATAACACACGTGTCGGACTAATCGTTTGCTAAGTGATTTTCAGGTTATCATTGTTGTTAAGGCATTCATTTCCCCTAAAAAAGATCAATACAAGACTTGTTTTTTCCTAGATCTTTTTGTTTGAGTCGAAGGAGAACCGTACTATCAAGAGGGGGTCCGTGTTGGAAAGTTTGGGTGGAATCAACTCTAATTTATAGACCATCCAACCTTCCCTCAATGGTCGAGAACTAGAAGGAATTGTGTCCCTATTGTTGTTGCCTACACTATCTATGTCATCCAGTAGTACCGCACGGTACCGGACGGGTATACGCCCATATGCAAGCCTTGGCTCATCCTCTTCCTTGTCCGGTACCTCTGACTCGGCACTACCGCTTCTTCTGATAGTACCGCTGCTACTTCCGGTACTACCGCTCAATGGCACTACCGGTTGTTGCAACTATCTCCTACTGGAGGACAAAGAGGATTCTCTACTTCCTCATGTTCTCGCCCGGTACCGCATCTGATACCAGTCTGGTAGTACCGGTCATTTACGGTATTACCGCTTCTGGTTCTGGTAGTACCGGTCAGGACAGTTAGCAACAGGCAGATTCCCTCTCTGGGTATAAAAGGGCCCTTCTTCCCCAACGGGAAGTATGCCTCTTTTATCTCTCTTCTCCATTGTTATTGAGCTGTAATTTCACTAGATCTCTCCCCATAGTGCTCCAATCTCCTTGATTCTTTGGAATTTGGTGGAGAAGGTCTAGATCCAGGGTTTCACCAAAGAAAAATTGATTCCCCTTGTTTTACTTTATGGATCTTAGTACTCTTGGGTTCTTTGAACCCTAGATGGAAGAGGTCGTTCTCGAAGCTTGAGCATTGGTTGTAACGCTTTGGGATCGTGTTGGGAGACTCCAAGTGTTGTGGAGGTCTACTCAACAAGTTTGTAAAGGTTTTAGTCGCTGCCTTCAAGGTCACCGCATAGTAGATCGTGTACTTGTCATGAGGAGGGTGCGCGGGAGAATAGGGTGAGGCCTTATATGGCGTTGGTGGTCTTAGTACCACCGACCCCTCCAATGGAGACGTACTTCCCCTCAAAAGGAAGGAACTTTAGGAAAACATCTCGGTGTCTACTCTTGGTTATTTATATCCTTTACTCCCCTACTATTGTTGCTTTGTTGCTTGCTTGTCTTATAGGTTCTCTCACCTAGTTGCATATCTAGAGAACTTACTATGTGTCAAGCCTTAATTTGAAAGGAAGCTAAAAATTGAGTAGCGCCTATTCACCCCCTATAGTCGCTTATACTGATCTTTCAATTGGTATCAGAGCAAGGTGCTCTTCTTTGGCTTAACTGCCTAAGAGAAGTATGAGTGGCGTGATGGGGAGTGAAACCACTCCCGATGATGCACCCATCTCTTAGAGAGATCTTGTCAAATCGATGGATACGGTCCGACAAGAGACGAGAGTGATGTTTGAGTTATATCTTGGTAAAAAGGAAGTTTTTGTTGCCAATACCATTGATAACCAATCAAGTGGTACCAAACCGGCGAAAGATCCCCTCAAGGATCCCTCCATCGGTGAAGGTAGGAACAAGGATAAATCTAACCCTATGGGAAGCATACCAGCACCACCTAGTTACAATGTCGCTCTCATTCCCACACCTCATATAAATCATCGTGGTCCACCACCTAAGCTTGATGAATCTAATTTCGCCAATTGGCAATATCTAATGCGCTCTCACTTCAGAAGTTCTAATGTTCATCTTTGGAAGGTTGTGGACTTTGGCTTCAATCTGCACAACCCCTACAACACGACATCCACCGAGGAAATTAACAATCAACTCAATGCCACCGCCATGGCCATTTGATACGTCGTAAATGTATCTATAATTTTTTATGTTCCATGCTTGTTTAGTATCTACTTTCTTATGTTTTGTTCATACTTTGAGGTATTTTTATACATTTTATGGAACTAACCTATTAACAAGATGCCACAGTGCCAGTTGCCTATTTTCTGCTATTTTTGGTTTCAGAAAAGCTAGTAAGGAAATATTCTCAGAATTGGACCGGACAAAAGCTGAAGTCAATATTTTACCCGAAGTAACACGGAGTCCGAGTACAGCCAAAGGGGGCCACGAGGCGGCCACACCCTAGGGTGGCGCGGCCAGCCCTAGGCGCGCCACCACCTGGTGTGGTCCCCTCGAGCGTCTACCAACCTTGCCAGTCCGCCTATAAAAGCCTCCCGGAACAAAATCCTAAGTGCCCGATAAGAACCGATCAAAATTCCAAGAAAGAGTTTGTAGCCACCATCATCTCCATCCCTAGACCAGGAGGGATCTAAAACTCCTCCTGGCACCCTGCCAGAGGGGAGAGATCACCCTGGAGGCCTTCTTCATCACCATGACTGCACCCGGTGTGATGCGTGAGTAGTTCATCCCTGGACTACGGGTGCATGTAGTAGCTAGATGGTTGGTTATTCTCCTTTGTGCTATCATGTTTAGATCTTGTGAGCTCCGTTCATGATCAAGATCATCTATTTGTAATCTTACATGTTGTGTTTGCGGGGATCCGATGGATATTGAAATGCTATTTTAGATTGATTATTGATTTTATCATGTCTATGCTATTTGTGATCTTGCATGCTTTCCGTGTTAGTAGCTATCTTGGCCAAGTAGATGCTAGCAACTCCAAGAGAGAGTATTTATGCTCGATAGTGGGTTCATGCCTCTAGTAATCTGGGAAGTGACACGAATCTCTAAGGTACTAGATGTGTTGTTGCTACTAGGGAGAAAACAACAATCCTTTGTACATGGGACAATTGTATTGTTTACCTTACACACTTTGCTTAATGCAATAATCTGTTGCTTGCAACTTAATACTAGAGGGGGTTCGGATGATAACCTGAAGGTGGATTATTAGTCATAGAAGCAGTTGGATTACAGTCTATGTATAATGTTGTAATGCCCAATCAAATCTCATAGGAGTCAAGATGATTAGTATATGCATGGTATGCTTTCTCAAGTCTGTCAATTGCACCGTTGTAATTTGTTCACCCAACATGTTATTTATCTTAAGGAGAATCACCTCTAGTGAACTATGGACCCCGGTCCATTCTTTTACCATTGATAAACCATCTACTATTTACTGTTTACTTTCTGCAAGCAATTACTATCTTCCACACCATCCGTTTAATCCTTTGTTTTCAGCAAAACCGGTGAGATTGACAACCTCGCTCTAAGTTGGGGCAAACTTCTGTGGTTGTGTTGTGCAGGATTCCAAGTTGGAAACAAAACCCTGGAGTTGTTTCCTTGCTCCTACTAGTTTGATAAACTTGGTTTCATAACTGAGGGAAAACTTGTTGTTGTGCTCATCATACCTTCCTCTTGGGGTTCCCCAATAAGCTCGATATATTTTGAGCCATCAAGCCTTTTTTCTGGCGCCGTTGCCGGGGAGTCAAGGACATGTTCACAAGGGGAGTCCCTCATAACCAATCTCTTTACTTTGTTTTTTGTTTTCTTAGTTTATTTCTACTTTATTTGCTTGTTTCTTTTATCAAAAACACACAAAAAATAGTTGTACTAGTTTGTTTCCTTTATTAAAAACACACAAACATGACTTTGGACTAGTACCAAAATAATGCTATATAGGCATTTCTAGTCACTTTAAATCATTAAATAATGAACTTAAACCAAAGTAATTGTGATCCAACCTTTAAATCACTTTCCCACATGTTAGAATATGTGGTGATGACATGTGTCCACATGATCCCATATTTTAAGTGGTGAATATTAAATCTTAGTTAATTTTTCAATGAGTAGAAATTACTTTTCTAGAATAAAAAGAATGAAACTTGTTAATGAAACTTGTGATGATGATAGATCATCAAATGTGTGCCTTATAGTGCTAATTAGACTAGTTAAGTATTTTTTGGTGATTGTGTACTCCGTATGTATTTATAGACGATAGTACCGACCTAGCTTTCGAGGAGGAGGAGTTCTACCAAGCAGAAGAAGAAGAAAACTTCAACCACTTCACTACCCAAGGCAAACTACTATTGGCAAGATAACACTTGCAAGTATTATACTAGAAAGCCATCATTAACAATGCAAGCTGACCCTTGCAAGCTAAATAATATAAGCAAATGCTTTAGGCATGCTTGGGCTATACCACTTTGACCATTACTTACCCCAAGTGTTATTTTCCAAGCTTTACTTCCTTTACTTTACCAAAGTCCTTTACTTGTTTTGAAGGTAGCATAAAGAGTATAAAACTTGACCTATTTAAATAACTGTAGATGTCATTCTATGGCATGAGATTGACCCCATCTTTTCACCTTAGTGAACACTCTTAACTTAGTAGTTTAGAGTAGATCAAAAACTTGAGTCACTCTAGATGGGAACACTTGGTGAAAGTGAATTATGAAAACCTTAGAATGATGAGTCATTCTATTGAGATGTTTTGACATGTGTTGAGAAACATAAATGGTTTATGATGGTGAAAATATTAAGGCATGATCCTTAACCCTTTTACAAAACCGATGGTTGGATTCGGATGCGATACCATTCCAAATTTACCGTACAACCACAATACCTGAATTGGGTAAGGCTTAGCCGGAAGTTTATATGCATTAGTATTAGTTCCCTCGCGGAAGAGGTTTGAGATGAGGCTACCTCTCAATGTTGTCCACCTATGCAGTGCCCAAGATGACAGATGGTCATGGTTGGGAGGCCATGCTCATAGGAGAGGTGCTTATACTAGGGTGTGTAAAGGAAAGGTTATGTTTGATTATCTGCATACTAAGTATGATGATTCAGGGTTATCCCTGACAGATGTATCGAATCTTATGGTGAAAGTATACCACCTCTGCAGAGTGTCAAACTATTCGAATAGCCGCGTCCGCGGTTATGGACAGTTGGAATGGCCATACTGTTTCGTTGTCAGATGTTTTGAAAATGACTTATGAAAGGAATGATGAATCTTGACTTGACCACAAGAGGGTTGTGTTTATGACAATAGCTTCCCAACTTAAGTGATTCTAGAACTTTATTTTATCTTTCTTTGCTTCTGAACTCAGCTTAGGTTTCAAACTTAACTTTCTAGTTAAACTTAGATTTAGCACTTGAACTTAGAACTATCCTACTTGTTAGTGGTAGTTTGGAAGTACTTAAAGAGTACTCATGGCTTTTGTCCCTAGCTATTCTCATGGCCAGACTATGAAGGAGACTACCAAGATGATGGCCAGTAGGACGGCTATGATAACTAGGACTATCTGACTTCGTCAGCATTGCATGTGCCCCTGAAGATGGACCCCACTGCTACGCTTATCTTTTATTTCGTTGTTTGTTGTATTAAGACTGGATCATGAGATCCTTATTTGTGTAAGACCTTATGTATGGTTTGTAATAGATGATGTACTGTGATATCCAATCTGTTATGTCTCACAAAAATGGTAATCCTGGGATTGTGAGGTATGGCATAACAGGCATCTGGGATTAAAAATCCAGGTGTTGACGAGTTGGCATCATAGCCATCCTGACCATAGGAGACCCTTGTTAGAATGGACGTCCAAACAAAAACTTAGTTTCAAAACCAAAGTGAGTATTTATGAAAAACTATTCCCTCTCTTATCCTTGGGAATTCATTCTTTCTCAAAAATTCATGTTCCTCAAAATTCTTATCTTACTACTTAAAATTTGACACACTTGATCACTTCACTAACTTCCTCATCCTTAATTCTTGTAGATGGAGACTCAGTTCAACAAGTTCTACCAGTTGGGAAACGGAGGTCAGCTAATCTTCGAGAGGGATCTGGATTCACTGTCGGAGTTACTAGGACGCCCACATCCGGAGTTTCTTGGAGCTCAACTTCCAGGACCCCCAGGAGGAGATTTGTAGTGGCTAGTCACCGCTGATCTTAGAGGAAGCATCGAAGCACCAACATCCGAGAGAATCCAGTTCTTTGTGGGAGAGAACAACTTGCTAGATGGATTATCCAGGGCAATGCATGAATCTCTCGCACGTCTATGTGCCCGCAGTGTCAACCAGATCCAAGGAACCCGTTTTGCTCACTATGCAAGACATGACTTCATGGGAATGCCGATGGAGATGCCAAGTCATCCAGCACTGAAGCGCCAAGTGGAGAACCTCGACTTCCTGTTGTACGATCATCAGAAGGAGTTGGACAATGCCAGGGAGTTAGCCAACCAGAATCGTGCCATTGCCGACCAGAAGGCCCAGACTTTCTCACTGCTTGTCAAGGACCGTCAGTCTCTCCGCCTCCAGCGTGAGAAGAAGGATCGCACCATCGCCCATCTTCATAAGAAGGTGGCCAACCTTGAGAATACCATCAAGGAGCAGGAAGCTCAGCATGCAGCCAAGGAGGAAGAAGAGGAGGGTGAAGACATCCAGGGAGACATGGATTCTTACCTCAGCAATGACGATGACTTCCTGGAGGAGGATGCTATGGACTTCCACAATGACGATGAGGACTCTGACTTCATTGATGATGACTAGATGCACTAGGTCACTGTCGTAGCATGAGATGTATCGGTCCCACTGTATAATATCTTACAGAATGGTTCTTCAAACCATCTATTTTCCTTTTTTGTTGTGGTGTGTGTTTGTATCGTGTGCTTGTTTGCATGAATGAAATGAAGTTAGTTGCAAAACCTGAGTCAAACTCAAAGTTTTAGCTTGAAACCAAAACCATGAACCTTAGACCTTTCCCTCATACCCCTGTATCTACCTCAATCTTCAGATGACTCGTGGAAACAAAGGAGGGAGCAGCTCGTCGCAAGACCCAATGTTGTAGATTATGCAGATGTTAGTTGCAGACCGTGAAGCAAGCAGGGCAGAGCGCCAAGCTAACTTAGCAACATTGCAGCAGATAGCTCAGATGGCCCAAAACATTCAAGGGCATGGAAACTAGGATCACCATGGATCCAAACTCAAAAACTTCCAGAATACCAATCCCCCAATCTTTAGTACTTCAGAGAACCCACTAGATGCTGATGACTGGTTGCAGACAATGGAAAACAACTTAGAAGTTGCAGGAGTTGATGACAACGAGAAAGTTCTCTTCGCCACCCATTATCTGACAGGAGATGCAAGAGCATGGTGGAACAGTATCCGCACCATGAACCATGGTCAAGTGATGACATGGGAAGCCTTCAAGATCAAATTCAGCCGCACCCACGTGCTGCAAGGTCTAGTCACCAGAATGAGGGATGAGTTTCGTGAATTGAAGCAAGGCAGAATGACTGTGGTGGAGTACCGTGACAGGTTCTTGTTGCTTGCAAGGTATGCACCTGATGAGATCAACACGGAGGCCAAGAAGAAGGATAGATTCTTGAACGGACTGCATGATGAGATGTAGACTGTCCTCGTCAACATCCGCTTCTAGGATCTCGAAGAGCTAGTCGACTCTGCCATTCAGATGGAGGGAAATATTAACTAGGAAAACGACAACTGCAAATGTCGTATGATGCAGCAATCTGGATCCAGCGGTCACCAGAAGTACCGTCCCAACCCCTCACCAGGATATGCACCCAGAAACAACCGACCCCCAATGCCTCGCCCAAGCTACCCCAACCGTAGCAGAAGCAATGTGAAGTCCGGAGGAAACAATCACAACTCTAGAAATGCCAACAATTTCAACCGTGCACCTCCCAAGAGCAACAACAACAACAACAATACTGCACCCAGAACTGGCGGCAATGTTGTGCCTGTCGTAGTAAAGGACAAGTCTCAGATCACTTGTTTCGAGTGTGGAGTGAAGGGTCACTATTCCAATGAGTGTCCCAAGAAGACTGCCGCCACTGCCAATGTGAATGCCCCAGCTCAACAGCAGCATCGTGTTCAACCAGGGAGAAGATTTGCCCCAGGGAACCCTCACAACCGCAACGGTCGTCTCTTCCACATGAACGCCGAAGAAGCCCAAGAAGCGCCAGATGTAGTGCTAGGTATGTTTTCTGTCAACTCAGTATTAGCAAGAGTATTGTTTGATTCGGGAGCATCGCATTCATTTGTCACCGAAGAATTTGCATGCGCTAGTAAGATTCACCCAACCAACTTGAAGCATGTCATGATAGTTCAAATCCCTGGGTCAACTACAAAAGCTAGAAAAATTTGCAAAGCTGTGCCTATCAGAATACATGGGATAGATTTTTATGCCAACCTAATAGTACTCGGAACCAAAGGATTGGAAGTAGTACTAGGTATGGACTGGATGTCAAGGCATAAAGGACTGATAGACTGTGCCAAGAAAGCTATCACCATGACCAGTAGCTCTGGAGTCACAGTAGAGCATATATCTGAAACCTTACCCCGTCAATTCAAGTGCAACAAGAGTGTAGCCATGCCCAGCATTGACCAAGTCAGAGTAGTCTGCGAATACCCCGACGTATTCCCAGATGAATTGCCAGGTGTGCCCCCGGATAGGGATATTGAGTTCATTATCGAACTAATCCCCAGAACCGGACCCATAGCCCAGAGACCCTATAGCATGAACCCCTCAGAGTTAGTGGAACTGAAGAAGCAGTTGGATGCCATGTTAGAAAAAGGCTTGATTCAACCAAGCGCATCACCATGGAGATCACCAGTGTTATTCGTCGACAAGAAAGATGGAGGCAACTATTTGTGCACAGATTACAGAAAGTCGAATGATGTCACCATCAAGAACAAGTACCCCTTGCCAAAGCTAGAGGATCTATTTGATCAGTTGACTGGTGCTCAGGTATTCTCAAGTATTGATCTTAGGACTGGTTATCACCAACTTAAGATTCGTGCAACGGATATTCCAAAGACCGCCTTTACTACTCGCTATGGGTTATACGAGTATACGGTTATGTCTTTTGGATTAACCAATGCCCCTGCTTATTTCATGAATCTCATGAATAAGATATTTATAAATTTCCTAGATAAGTTTGTAGTTGTGTTTATCGACAACATCCTTATCTACTCTAAGTCAGAAGGAGAACATGAGCAACATCTGAGAGTTATCCTAGAAACCCTGAGAGAGCATCAGTTATATGCCAAGTTCAGCAAGTGTGAGTTTTGGCTGAAAGAAGTAGGATTCCTAGGGCATATTGTGTATGCCGGAGGAGTTTCTGTTGATCCCGCCAAGATCAAAGATGTCGAAGAATGGGAAGCCCCAACCACTCAAACCCAAGTCCGTGCATTTCTCGGATTAGCGGGATAGTACCGCAAGTTCGTAAAAGGATTCTCGAGCATCGCCATACCCATGACCCAATTGTTGAAGAAGGACAAGAAGTTTGAATGGACTGACAAATGTGAAGCCAGTTTCCAGGAGCTGAAGAAGAGATTGATATCAGCCCCAATATAATCATGCTAGACATCAAGAAGCCGTTTGATGTATATTGTGATGCATCCAAGATTGGTCTCGGATGTGTATTGATGCAAGAAGGCAAGGTTATCGCGTATTTGTCTCGACAACTGAAGCAGCATGTGCAGAACTATCCGACCCATGATCTTGAATTAGCAGTCATAGTTTTGGCATTGAAGACATGGCGTCATTATCTGATGGGTAATCGCTGTGAGATTTACTCAGATCACAAGAGCTTGAAGTATATTTTCACTCAGAAGGAGCTGAATATGAGGCAAAGGAGATGGATAGAGTTAATCAAGGATTATGACCTTGACATTCACTATCACCCCGGTAAAGCCAATGTGGTAGCGGATGCTCTTAGCAGATTACCGTGTAGGCTTAACACTATGATCAAGGAGAAGCAGCCAAGTTTGTATGAAGAGTTGGAGCAGTTCAGAACTGAATTAGTTAGCAAAGGATTCTTAGCTAGCATTGACCTTCAGCCCACTTTGATTAGCCAAATCAAGGAAGCCCAGAAGGGAAATGAAAGTATCGACGGAATCAAACGTCGTATTGGTACAGGAAAGGTACCCGGATTCACTGAAGACGAAGAATGTGTTCTGTGGTACAAAGGACGTATCTGTGTGCCAACAGATTCGGAGCTGAAGCAAGTCATCATGCAGGAAGCTCATGATACTCTTTATTCTATCCACCCCGGAGGAACCAAGATGTATCAGTATTTGAAAGAGCAATTTTGGTGGCACAAGATGAAGAGAGAAATCGGAAGCTATATCGCCAAGTGTGGCATCTGTCAAAGAGTCAAAGCAGAGCATCAAGGACCTGCAGGACTGTTGCAACCATTGCAGATTCCAGAATGGAAATGGGATTCCGTTGGAATGGACTTTATCACCTGTTTGCCTACTTCCAGTAGGGGAAATGACTCAATCTGGGTCATAGTTGATAGACTGTCCAAGGTAGCTAACTTTATCCCAGTCAAGACTACCTACCAGAGTTCGAAGCTAGAAGAACTGTATATTTCTAGGATTGTTAGTCTGCATGGAACCCCCAAGACCATAGTATCAGATCGAGGAACCCAGTTTACCTCGAGATTTTGGCAGAAAGTTCAGGAAGGACTAGGCACCAAGTTGAATTTCAGCACCGCTTATTACCCGCAAATGGATGGACAGACCGAGAGAGTCAACCAGATCCTAGAGGATATGTTAAGAGATTGTGTGTTAGAGTATGGATCAACATGGGAAGACTGCCTGCCTTTTGCAGAATTCTCATATAACAACAGTTATCAAGCTAGTTTGCAGATAGCACCATTTGAGTTCCTATACAGAAGAAAGTGCCGTACCCCTTTGAATTGGTCGCAAGTAGGAGAGAGTCAGATCTTTGGACCCGACATTCTCCGAGAAGCCGAAGAGAAGGTTCACAAAGTCCGTGAGCACCTCAAGACCGCCCAATCCAGACAGAAGAGTTATGCTGACAAGAGAAGGAGAGACCTGACTTTCAATGTCGGAGATTTTGTGTATCTCAAGGTTTCGCCATTGAAAGGAACCCAGCGCTTTAGTCTGAAAGGAAAATTAGCCCCCAGATATATCGGGCCCTTCAAGATTCTGAACCGTCGAGGAGAAGTATCGGATCAACTGGAACTGCCAAAAGAGATGTCAGCCATCAACAATGTGTTCCATATCTCGTTACTCCGCAAATGCCTGGAAGTGCCAGAGAAGACTGAAGTTTTTAAGAACATCGATCATAGAGTTGTGGAGATCAACAATGAACTGACATATCGTGAAGTACCCATCCGTATCTTCGAGGAAGCTTACGGAACCACCAGGACCAGGAGTATCAAGTTTCTCAAGATTCAATGGAGCAAAGAGGAAGAAGCCACCTGGGAGCGAGAAGATTACATTAAGACAGAGTTCCCAGATCTCTTTAGTTCCTAGTTTTCTTTGCAAATCTCGGGACAAGATTTTGTTTAAGGGGGGAGGTTTGTAACATCCCAAAACTTTAATCCAAGGTTATTAAGATCCAAATCACCAAAATTTAGGGTTAACAAAAACTTTTCCAATTGAAATTATTAAAGCATTCATATGTGTGTGCATTTAAATAGGAGTTGATTTGAATTGCCATGATTAAATGATCCATTACTTGTAAAATGATTCTTAGGTGAAATAAACATCATCTAGATCATTCCCAAACAAATCCCAAAGAAAAACAAATCAAAATGAATAAAAGAAGTGAATGGTCATTTGTGCCATTTTAATCAACATGCATACTTTGGCTATTCCTAGGACCCATTTCTTAACAGAGATAAATGTGGATCTTTGCACCCCTTGCTAGTACACATAATGATGTACCAAGGCCCACTTTGTGATCTGCCAAAAACATTCAAACACTAAATTTAAATGACATTTGAAAATTGAATCTAGTGTAGGTATCAAGATCACACTATTTCAAAACCCCCTCAAATGAGCTCAATTTTCAAAACCCAAGAACCCACAGAGTCTCAAGCTTATGCTTAGCACACCCACCAAAAATCTTTTCAAAATTCAAAAGTTTATCTCTTGTGGCCATTTTCACAAACACTTGGCAAGCAAGAATGAAAGTCTAAACATAGCTCACTATTTTCTACAGGGTTTTGCCCCCATTTGATCCCGATTTAATCCCTTTGTATCCCTTTGATCAAACCAGGCCCTTTACACCCCATCCCCTACCCCTAGTGGAATTGCCATGCCATGAAGAGCACATGCTTGTCGGCCGACCATGCCATCACCGCAGCAGACCACCCCTCTCCCTCTCACCATGTCTACTAGCTAGCTCCCACCTCACCGCCACTCTCTGTCCCCTCCCCAAGCCAGGCCAAGCCGTGGACCACCGAGGAACCGCTGCGCACTGCGCGTCTGCACCATGCCGAGCAAGCGCCAGAGCGCCGCACCCGACACACGTGTACACGCCGCCCCTCGACCGCAACCCGCGTCCATCGCTCCGCCACGACCCCAGGAACACGCCAAACATGTCCGTTCACCGCCCATTGCACCACAGCCACCGCTCACCGTGGAGACCGCCGCCTCTGCCGCTCAAAGCGTGCGCACCGCCTGACCGCATACCACCGCCCCTAGTCCCGCATTTACCCCGTAGAGCACCATAAGGAGACCAGCCACCGTCCCCTACCTCGAGCCACGCCGCTACCGTGTTGTGCAGCCCTCACCGGAGCCGCTTGCCCATGCGTTTCAGTCGCATCATCGAGCTATAAAAGGAGGGAACCCCCAGCCATTTTCTGCACACCACTCACCTCCCCTCTTGCCACTGATCAGTCCCCACTTCTCCCCGGAGCCGCTCGAGCTCGCAGTCGCTGGAATTTCACCGGAGCTGGCCGCCTCTGGAGGAGAAGGGCCCCACTTATTGCGACCACCCCCGGAGCTACATCGACCACCCCTGAGCCTGTCGTCGACCACCAGTTCGTTTTCCCCCCATCGTCGTCGTCGCTGGAGCCCTGGTACGCCCCCTAAGCACCCCCACCGAGCCGCTAGGGATAAACCTCGCTGGCGACCTGTTCGTCGTCGACGACGAGCCCCAGCCGTTGATCCTATTTCTAATCTAACGGCCCACATCGCCCCGTACCGCTTCGCATGTTATGAACCACTGACCGGTGGACCCCCCTGTCAGTTGTTCCCCGCGCCGCGGAGTGTCACTAGGCCGGCCCGTTAGTTTTCCCACGCGACCCATTTAGTTTGAATTAGGATTTTTCTCTTTTAGTTTAAACCTAGTTCTGTCCCCTAGTTTGAAATTCAATTCAGAGAGATTTACAAATCCAAATGGAGTGATTCCAATTTTGTTAGAAAGATACTGAAATGATATACCCAAGACCGTTGGATTTAATTCAATTAGTGTTAGAGATCTCTCCTAGTAAAAATAACAAAACGGAACCATTTGCACCTTGCAACATTTTTATAAAATCAACCATGTTAGCTTTTGAGTTGATTCCAACTCTCAAAAATCACATTTCACCATACCTATCTGAATATGTAATAATATTAAGGTTTACATGCAGTGACTTTGGACTAGTACCAAAATAATGCTATATAGGCATTTCTAGTCACTTTAAATCATTAAATAATGAACTTAAACCAAAGTAATTGTGATCCAAACTTTAAATCACTTTCCCACATGTTAGAATATGTGGTGATGACATGTGTCCACATGATCCCATATTTTAAGTGGTGAATATTAAATCTTACTTAATTTTTCAATGAGTAGAAATTACTTTTCTAGAATAAAAAGAATGAAACTAGTTAATGAAACTTGTGATGATGATAGATCATCAAATGTGTGCCTTATAGTGCTAATTAGACTAGTTAAGTATTTTTTGGTGATTGTGTACTCCGTATGTATTTATAGACGATAGTACCGACCAAGCTTTCGAGGAGGAGGAGTTGTACCAAGCAGAAGAAGAAGAAAACTTCAACCACTGCACTACCCAAGGCAAGCTACTATTGGCAAGCTAACACTTGCAAGTATTATACTAGCAAGCCATCATTAACAATGCAAGCTAACCCTTGCAAGCTAAATAATCTAAGCAAATGCTTTAGGCATTCTTGGGCTATACCACTTTGACCATTACTTACCCCGAGTGTTATTTTCCAAGCTTTACTTCCTTTACTTTACCAAAGTCCTTTACTTGTTTTGAAGGTAGCATAAAGAGTATAAAACTTGACCTATTTAGATAACTATAGATGTCATTCTATGGCATGAGATTGACCCCATCTTTTCACCTTAGTGAACACTCTTAACTTAGTAGTTTAGAGTAGATCAAAAACTTGAGTCACTATAGATGGGAACACTTGGTGAAAATGAATTATGAAAACCTTAGAATGATGAGTCATTCTATTGAGATGTTTTGACATGTGTGGAGAAACACAAATGGTTTATGATGGTGAAAATATTGAGGCATGAGCCTTAACCCTTTTACAAAATTGATGGTTGGATTCAGATGCGATACCATTCCAAATTTACCGTACAACCACAATACCTGAATTGGGTAAGGCTTATCCGGAAGTTTATATGCATTAGTATTGGTTCCCTTGCGGAAGAGGTTTGAGATGAGGCTACCTCTCAATGTTGTCCACCTATGCAGTGCCCAAGATGACAGATGGTCATGGTTGGGAGGCCATGCTCATAGGAGAGGTGCTTATACTAGGGTGTGTAAAGGAAAGGTTATGTTTGATTATCTGCATACTAAGTATGATGATTCAGGGTTATCCCTGACAGATGTATCGAATCTTATGGTGAAAGTATACCACCTCTGCAGAGTGTCAAACTATTCGAATAGCTGCGTCCGCGGTTATGGACAGTTGGAATGGCCATACTGTTTCGTTGTCAGATGTTTTGAAAATGACTTATGAAAGGAATGATGAATCTTGACTTGACCACAAGAGGGTTGTGTTTATGACAATAGCTTCCCAACTTAAGTGATTCTAGAACTTTATTTTATCTTTCTTTGCTTCTGAACTTAGCTTAGGTTTCAAACTTAACTTTCTAGTTAAACTTAGATTTAGCACTTGAACTTAGAACTATCCTACTTGTTAGTGGTAGTTTGCGAGTACTTAAAGAGTACTCATGGCTTTTGTCCCTGGCTATTCTCATGGCCAGACTATGAAGGAGACTACCAAGATGATGGCCAGTAGGACGGCTATGATAACTAGGACTATCTGACTTCGTCAGCATTGCATGTGCCCCTGAAGATGGACCCCACTACTACGCTTATCTTTTATTTCGTTGTTTGTTGTATTAAGACTGGATCATGATATCCTTATTTGTGTAAGACCTTATGTATGGTTTGTAATGGATGATGTACTTCGATATCCAATCTGTTATGTCTCGCAAAAATGGTAATGCTGGGATTGCGAGGTATGGCATAACAGGCATCTGGGATTAAAAATCCGGGTGTTGATAGTTATTCATGAATATTTTGTTTGTACTTTTTCATGTTACAACATAGTTGCTATGTCTTATTGTTAGAACTATATCTTTCATGTCTATGTTAGAGTACTATGATCCCAGCTATCAATGTTTTACAAATACCTTGATCCAGATTGTGATGGTGCATGTCACCTCAAAAATTATTCTTTTTTATCACTTACCTACTCGAGGACGAGTAGGAGTTAAGCTTGGGGATGTTGACACGTCGTAAATGTATCTATAATGTTTGATGTTCCATGCTTGTTTAGTATCTACTTTCTTATGTTTTGTTCATACTTTGAGGTATTTTTATACATTTTCTGGAACTAACCTATTAATAAGATGCCACAGTGCCGGTTGCCTGTTTTCTGCTGTTTTTGGTTTCAGAAAAGCTAGTAAGGAAATATTCTTGGAATTGGACCGGACAAAAGCCAAAGTCAATATTTTACCCGAAGCAATATGAAGTACGGAGGACAGCCGAAGGGGGGCCACGAGGCGGCCACACCCTAGGGTGGAGCGGCCAGCCCTAGGCACGCCGCCACCTGGTGTGGGCCCCTCGAGCTTCCACCGACCTTGTCCTTCCACCTATAAAAGCCTCCCGGGATGAAAACCCTAAGTGCCCGATAAGACCCGATCAAAATTCCATGAAAGAGTCTATAGCCGCCATCATCTCCATCCCTAGATTGGGAGGGATCTGAAGCTCCTCCCGGCACCCTGCTGGTGGGGAGAGATCACCCTGGAGGCCTCCTTCATCACCATGACTTCCTCCGATGTGATGCGTGAGTAGTTCATCCCTAGACCACGGGTCCATGTAGTAGCTAGATGGCTGGTTCTTCTCCTTTGTGCTATCATGTTTAGATGTTGTGAGCTCCGTTCATGATCAAGATCATCTATTTGTAATCTTACATGTTGTGTTTGCGGGGATCCGATGGATATTGAGATGCTATTTCAGACTGATTATTGATTCTATCATGTCTATGTTATTTGTGATCTTGCATGCTTTCCGTTGTTAGTAGCTATCTTGGCCAAGTAGATGCTAGCAACTCCAAGAGGGAGTATTTATGCTCGATAATGGGTTCATGCCTCTAGTAATCTGGGGAAGTGACAGGAATCTCTAAGGTACTAGATGTGTTGTTGCTACTAGGGAGAAAACAACAATTATTTTTTCCATGGTACAATCGTATTGTTTACTTTACACACTTTGCTTAATGCAATTATCTGTTGTTTGCAACTGGAGGGGGTTCGGATGATAACCTGAAGGTGGATTATTAGTCATAGAAGCAGTTGGATTACAGTCTATGTATAATGTTGTAATGCCTAATCAAATCTCATAGGAGTCAAGATGATTAGTATATGCATGGTATGCTTTCTCGAGTCTGTCAATTGCCCCGTTGTAATTTGTTCACCCAACATGTTATTTATCTTAAGGAGAATCACCTCTAGTGAACTATGGACCCCGGTCCATTCTTTTACCATTGATAAACCATCTACTATTTATCGTTCACTGTTTACGTTCTACAAGCAATTACTATCTTCCACACAATATGTTTAATCCTTTGTTTTCAGCAAAACCGGTGAGATTGACAACCTCACTGTAAGTTGGGGCAAAGTTCTGTGGTTGTGTTGTGCAGGATTCCAAGTTGGAAACAACACCTTGGAGTTGTTTCCTTGCTCCTACTAGTTCGATAACCTTGGTTTCATAACTGAGGGAAAACTTGCTGCTTTGATCATCATACCTTCCTCTTAGGGTTCCCCAACGAGCTCGATATATTTTGAGCCATCACCATTCTCCAAGATTCTTTGACTCATGAGCAAATGACCCACATTTATTCTTATGACACTGCCAAGGAAGCTTGGCATTCTCTTCAAAGAGTCTATCTTGGAAATGAAAGCATCTAAAGCTACAAGTTTTAAGAAATGTATTATGAATATGATGCCTTCATTGGAAAGGAAGATGAGACTCTAGAAGACCTCTATCGAAGGGTCATAGCCCTTTCGATTAGGATGATTGACCATGGAAGTATGGATGTGGATGATAAGTGGAAAGCGTAAGTTCATGCAAGCCATCTTTCCCTTCCGAAGAGAAATGGCCAACAATATTCGCTCAAGGGTGGGCTTCTATGCCATATCCTCCAATGAAGTGTTAAGTGAGTTTGTGGCTCTTGGAATCATGAACAAGACCGACGATGATTCTATCGCTTGTGCTCGAAGAATGGGCTCTCCAAATCTTTCTTTGAAGGCCAATGCTCGTGTTTATGAAGAAGAAGTTGACTCTTTGGGAGTGATAGAAGGTGATGATGAAGAAATAAATGTGCCTTACATGAGCAATTGGCTTTATTCTCGAGAAGGTTTTGGAAGAACCAAGGAATGGGTAATCCATCAAAGATTACCTCAAGTAGCTCAATTCCCAAGTTGATATCATGTTACAATTGTGGATAAACCAATCACTTTATCGCCGAGTGCCCTTATGAGAAGAGAGAAGACCATGGAGGAATGCTCATTTTGAAGTCCAAGTTCAAGCCTACTCCAAACAAGAACTTCGTCAAGAATGTACAAAACAAGAACTTTGGAAGCAAGAACTACCCCAACAAGAAGGATCCACAAAAATATGTTTTGGTGGCTCATGAATAATATGAAGAGTAATGAGAATGAGAGTCATGATGAAGATGATAGAGTGATTGTGGGCATATCCTCCATTGTCACAATTGCCACCGCTTCCTCTACTACTACCACCATATCTTCACCGACATCTCTCTTCGACTCTCCAAATGAGAACAACCACATCACCAACCCTACAAGTCTCATGGCTAAAGCCTTTGTGGTAACTCCTCCTGATGACCCACAAGTATAGGGGGTGTATCACAGTATTTTCAATAAGTAAGAGTGTCGAACCCAACGAGGAGCAGAAGGTGTTGACAAGTGGTATGGATCAAGAATTCTCTGTAAATACTTAGCAAACGGATTTTCAGGGGTTTTTGATAATGCAGATAAATAAAGTACAAGTAAATAAAAGACAATAATAATAAATGCAGCAAGTGGCCCAATCCTTTCTTTAGCAAAGGACAAGCTGGTTGTATTACTTAAGATGACCAAACGTTCTCGAGGACACATGGGAATATCGTCAAGTTCTTTCACTTCATATAGTTGATTAATCTTCTTTAGTTTGATAAGTGTTGTGTGGGTGAACCTATGCTAATGTACTGCCCTTCCTAGGACTAATACATACTTGTGATTATACCCCTTGCAAGCTTCTGCAACTACAAGAAAGTTGTTGGGTCCGCAGCATAGAAAACAAAAAATTTCCTACGGTGTGAACTACACGCCAAGATCTATCTACTAGGTACAAAGCAACGGGTGGACATACATCCAACGAGAATTTACCCTCGAAGACAACGAGTTTTGTTAACGAGTAGGAACTCGTGGTTGATGTAGTCGTACACTTGCCGACCTCAAGATCGTGAGGAAGTCCGAGCACCGCAACTCAGCAGCGCATCCGCACTCGCACACACGTTCAAGCCACCGGACAACCTCCACCTCCTCGCTCCAGCGATCCAGCGGAAGCAGCAACTCCTTCCAGACGAAATGCCACCAGGAACATGTATCTCGCTAATCTGAGACCATGGGGGAATAATTTTAGAGGGGGAGAGAGATCCTTCACAAGGAGGTGTGTGGATGAAGGAGGGAATGGGTGGCCTTTTATAGGAGGAGGGGGTGCCCCCTCTCTCCATGGCCGGCGCATGGGGGGGTGACCCCTCATCTCCCCCATTCATGTGGTGGTAACCCCTCCAGATTAAAATGCCTCTTCACATTCCCTTTTAAAGTCTCCACTTTAAATGCATTAAATTTCTCCAAATTTAATGCTCTCTCATTTAATAAAACTCTTTTTATTAAATTTATTCAGAATTTTGTTAATTACTTTAATTAACAAAAATTCACATATAGCCCCTAGCAATATTTCAATATCACATGCAGAACCACTTTCTGCAATTTCACCCGAAACAATTTCCGGTTTCTATTGAAACAATTCCTATGCTTTGCAATTCTTTCGTCTAAAACATATGTACTCCAAAATGGTGTCCAGTAACTCTTAAGTGTGCCACCCTACGGTTCGCGAATAATGCAGACATGATCGAGACCCTTCTCCGATCAATAATCAGCAGCGGGACCTGGAGATCCGTACTGACTCCTACACATTCAACGATGACTTCTGTGATCGTGAGAACCTTTAACGCTTGTAACTAAATCCCTTTGTCTCTGGATATATTACATGTCCGAGATTCAACCATCGGTATCTCCATACCTAATTTGATCTCGTTACCGACATGCACTCTTTTCTCGTTCCCGTGATATAACATTCTAGTGATCACATCACTTGCTTGCAAGCTATCTTAATGTGATATCACCGAGAGGGCCCAGAGTATATCTATCCGTCATCTGGATTGACAAATTCCACTCTTGATCCATGAGCCTCAACATAACACCTTCGTAGTACTGAACCCATCTTTATAGTCACCCTGTTACGGTGTGATGTTTGATGTTATCAAGATACTCTTCTAGTGTTAGCAATTAACATGATCTCATGGTCTAAGGATAAAGATTACTTCGTATGATGTTATAGCAATATAAACATAATGACTTGATCGTAATGCTATACTTCGGATGAATGTTCATCACATCATTCCACCAATGGTGTGACCTTGTTATTAACAACATCCAATGTCCATGATCAGGAAACCTTGATCATCTTGTTAATCAACAAGCTAGTCTATAAGAGATGCATAACTAGGAACCCTTTTGTTTATTAAACACACATGTATTGATGTTTCCGATCAATACAATTCTAGCATGTAAAATAAACATCTATCATATATAAGGAATATATAATAATAACTTTATTATTGCCTCTCAGGGCATATTTCCTTCAGTCTCCCACTTGCACTAGAGACAATAATCTAGTTCACATAGTGATAAATCTAACACCCATGGAGTTCTGGTGTTGATCATGTTTTGCCCTAGGGAGAACTTTAGTCAACGGATCTGCTACATTTAGGTCCGTGTGTACTTTACAAATCTTTAAATCTCCATCCTTGACATGCTCGCGGATGGAGTGAAACCGGCGCTTAATATGCTTGGAATTCTTGTGAGACCTCGGTTCCTTTGCGTTGGCTATGGCTCCATTATTGTCACAATAGATCACCATTGGGTCCAACGCACTGGGAACCACACCTAGTTCCGTGATGAACTCTTTCATACAAACCGCCTCCTACGCCGCTTCTGAAGCAGCAACATATTCCGCCTCCGTCGTTGATCCAGCCACCACAGGTTGTTTGGAACTCCTCCAACTAACTGCTGCTCCGTTCAAGAGAAATATGTATCCAGATTGAGACTTAGAGTCATCCAGATCGGTGTCAAAGCTAGCATCAACATAACACTTAGCGACTAGCTCTTCTTCACCTCCGTATATAAGAAACATATCCTTAGTTCTTCTCAAGTACTTGAGGATGTTCTTTACCGCTATCTAGTGTTCCGAACCTGGATCAGATTGGTACCTACTAGTCAAACTAATAGCATGTGCCACATCCGGTCTTGTACATAGCATGGCATACATAATAGAGCTTATGGCCGAGGCATAGGGGATCTTATCCATCATCTCTTTTTCTTCCGCCGTAGCCGGACTTTGAGTCTTACTCAATGTCTTGCCATGCAACATAGGTAAGAACCCCTTCTTACTTTCGTCCATATTAAACTTCTTTAATATCTTATCAAGGTATGTACTCTGCGATAGCCCAATTAGGCGCCTTGATCTATCTCTATAGATTTTAATGCCTAATATATATGATGCTTCACCAAGGTCTTTCATCGAAAATTTGTTGTTTAGATAACTTTTAACACTATTTAAAAGATCTATATCATTTCCAATCAATAATATGTCATCCACATATAATATCAGAAATGCCACATTGCTCCCACTCACTTTCTTGTAAATACAAGCCTCTCCATAAGTTTGGACGAATCCAAACTCTTTGATCACCTCATCAAAGCGGAGATTCCAACTCCGGGATGCTTGCTTCAGTCCATAGATGGATCGCTGAAGTTTGCATACCTTATTAGCATCCTTAGGATCGAAAAAACCCTTAGGTTGTATCATATACAACTCTTCTTCAATATTACCATTGAGGAACACAGTTTTGACATCCATCTGCCATATTTCATAATCAAAATATGCAGCAATTCCTAACATAATCCTAACCGACTTAAGCATCGCTACGGGAGAGAATGTCTCATCGTAGTCAACTCCTTGAATTTGTCGAAACCCCTTTGTGACAAGTCGAGCCTTATAGATGGTCACATTACCATCAGCATCAGTTTTTATTTTGAAAATCCATTTATTCTCAACGGCCTTTCGGTCGTGAGGTAAGTCCACCAAGTTCCAAACTTGGTTCTCGTACATGGATTCCATCTCGGATTTCATGGCTTCTAGCCATTTGTAGGAATCCGGGCTCATCATCACTTCTTCATACGTCGCAGGGTCATCCATTTCATCAACCATGAAATTCACAACAGGATTGCCGTACAGTTCAGGAGCTGCACGTGTCCTGCTTGGCCTACGAGGTTCGGTAGTGTCCTCTTTCGGAGTTTCATGATCATTATCATTAGCTCTCTCTTCATCAGGTGAAGTCAACTCCGAAACAACTTCCGGTGCTGCGCCACTCGCCATTCCATGAAGAGAAGGTTCAATAACCTCTTCGAGTTCTACCTTCCGACTACTCACACCTTTCGCGAGAAACTCCTTCTCAAGAAAGGATCCATTCTTGGTAACCAAAACCTTGCCCTCGGATCTGTGATAGAAGGTATACCCAATTGTTTCCTTAGGGTATCCTATGAAGACGCATTTTTCCGCTTTGGGTTCGAGTTTATCCGGTTGAAGTTTCTTCACATAAACATCGTATCCCCAAACTTTAAGAAATTACAGCTTAGGTTTGTTTCCAAACCATAATCCATACGGTGTCATTTCAACGGATTTAGATGGTGCCCGATTTAAAGTGAATGCAGCTGTTTCTAGTGCATAACCCCAAAATGACAGTGGCAAGTTAGTCAGAGACATCATAGATCGAACCATATCCAATAAGGTACGATTACGACGTTCCGACACACTATTACGTTGTGGTGTTTCGGTAGGCGTGAGTTGTGAAACTATTCCACACTCTTTCATGTGTGTGCTAAACTCGTAACTTAGATACTCTTCTCCACGGTCAGACCGTAGAAATTTGATCTTTCTATTACGATGATTTTCCACTTCATTCTGAAATTCCTTGAACTTTTCAAAAGTTTCAGACTTATGTTTCATCAAATAGATATACCCATATCTACTCAAATCATCCGTGAAAGTAACAAAATAACGATATCCACCTCGCGCCGACACACTCATTGGTCCACACACATCAGTATGTATGATTTCCAATAGATCTGTCGCCCATTCCATTGAACCGGAAAACGGCGTTCTAGTCATCTTGCCCATAAGGCATGTCTCACATGTATCAAATGATTCAAAATCAAGTGATTCCAAAAGTCCATCAGAATGGACTTTCTTCATGCGTTTAACGCCAATATGACCTAGACGGTAGTGCCACATATATGTAGACATATCATCATCAAGTTTAATCTTTTTAGCATTAACATTATGAATGTGTGTAATATTACTATCGAGATCCAATAGAAATAAACCATTCAACATAGGTGCATGACCATAAAAGATATCATTCTTATAAATCGAACAACCATTGTTTTCAGATTTAAAGGAATGACCACTTTGCATCAAACACGATCCAGATACAATGTTCATGCTCAGTGCAGGCACTAAATAACAATTATTTAGGTTTATAACTAATCCCGATGGCAAATGGAGAGGTAGAGTCCCGACGGCGATCACATCAACTTTTGATCCATTGCCGACCCGCATTCTGACCTCATCCCTTGCTAGTTGTCGCTTGTTCCGTAGCCCCTGAACCGAGTTACATATATTAGCAACCGATCCCGTATCAAATCCCCAAGTGCTACTGCGAGTACTAGTCAAGTACACATCAATAACATGTATATCACATATACCTTTGTTTGCCTTGTCGGACTTCTTATCTGCCAAATACTTGGGGTAGTTGCGCTTCCAATGGCCAGTCCCCTTACAATAGTAGCACTCGGTGTCAGACTTAGGGCCAGCTCGGGGTTTCTTTTCAGGCGTGGCAACAGACTTGCCACCCTTCTTTCCCTTGTGCTTGCCTTTCTTGTCTTTCTTGAAACCGGTGGTCCTATTGATCATCAACACTTGATGTTCTTTCCTAATCTCCACTTCTGCAGTCTTAAGCATTGACAGAAGCTTGGGAAGAGACTTCTTCATGCCTTGCATATTATAGTTCATCACGAAGCTCTTGTAGCTAGGTGGCAGAGATTGGAGAACACGATGTATGCCTAAGTCAATGGGAATCGTTATTCCCAAGGACACAAGCTTATCGGCGTACCCAGACATTTTGAGTACGTGCTCACTAACGGAGCCGTTTTCCTCCATCATGCAGCTAAAGAACTTTTCTGTAGCATTATAACTCTCTACGGCAACATGGGTATCGAAAATCATTTTCAATTCTCCCATGGTATCAAAGGCATTGCCATTTTCTAAACGCTTTCGAAGTTCTGGCTCTAGCCCATACAGTATGCCGCAATGAACTAAGTTGTGGTCCTCCTGACGAGTCACATAGACATTCTTTTCCTCGTCAGGGGCTTCAGGAGCTGGTGGGGGGCCTAGCGGCGCATCTAGCACATATTGCTTTTGTGAAGAAGTGAGGAGAATCCTCAAATTCATAGCCCAGTTGGTGAAGTTGCTACCATTCGCAGCAAGTTTCTCTTTCTCCATGAACACATTGAAATTAAAAGCAGGTGGTGCCATCTACAACAGAATTTGTAAAGTTTATTTAGACTAAGTTTATGATAGATTGAGTTCAACTAATCCAAATTACTAATGAACTCCCACTCAAAAACGACATCCCTCGTGTCTTTTTGGTGATTACATGAACCAAATCCACTACACCAAGTCCGATCATCATGTGAGTTGATGTAGCTTCAAAGGCGAGCATCTATATGGGCATCATATCAACTATATGACTCATGCTTAACCTTTTGGTCCGTGTTCCGAGGCCATGTCTGTACATGCTAGGCTCGCCAAGTAAGAACCTTAGTATTCGCGTGTGTAAAACTATCTTACACCCGTTCCTATGAAAGCGTAGATTCGAGTACACCCGATCATCACGTGATGTCTCGAAACACGATCCACAGAACGGTGCATACTTAAGTAAGAACACATTTTTATCTTGATATCTAAATGCGGGATCATCTTATAATGCTACCAAAAGCGCCAAACTAGCAGTATAAGATGCTAACATCTAATGTGTAAAGTGAGATGATATGGTCCATGCATTTGATCTCTATCACTTGCATCGTGGTATGATCTCTATCATTCCTTTGTGTGTAAGGCCAAGGTCTATGGAACTTACACGTTGAGTGTGTTGTAAGAGTATCTATCATACATCTACTTACAACAATACCATATCAATACACTAGCCCAGCAACAATCTAAACTAGATGCCTCTAATATATCAATTGCAAGTTTTACGTGGCTTAGGGCTTTCAGAGATAGAACCGTTCTCACCTACGAACATGAACCACAACGAGGATAACTAAGTTATTAGCAACTCGTTGTAAATCAGATATTGACTATAGTAGGAGAGACAGACACCTGCTAGCCACTTATGCAAAACAAGTTGCATGTCAGTCGTGGAACCGGTCTCATGTACGATGACATGTAAGGTTGGTCCGGGCCGCTTCATCCCACTATGCCACCAATATCCAAAATACATAGAAGATGCAATAACATGATCATCATCGCCCACATATAAACATATGTGTACTACCCGTGCAAAGCACCTACGCATAGATCAGGCTTTGATACCACTGTTGGGTCCGCAGCATAGAAAACAAAAAAATTCCTACGGTGTGAACTACACGCCAAGATCTATCTACTAGGTACAAAGCAACGGGTGGACATATATCCAACGAGAACTTACCCTCGAAGATAACGAGTTTTGTTAACGAGTAGGAACTCGTGGTTGATGTAGTCGTACACTTGCCGACCTCAAGATCGTGAGGAAGTCCGAGCGCCGCAACTCAGCAGCGCATCCGCACTCGCACACACGTTCAAGCCACCGGACAACCTCCACCTCCTCGCTCCAGCGATCCAGCGGAAGCAGCAACTCCTTCCAGACGAAATGCCACCAGGAACATGTATCTCGCTAATCTGAGACCATGGGGGAATAATTTTAGAGGGGGAGAGAGATCCTTCACAAGGAGGTGTGTGGATGAAGGAGGGAATGGGTGGCCTTTTATAGGAGGAGGGGGTGCCCCCTCTCTCCATGGCCGGCGCATGGGGGGTGACCCCTCATCTCCCCCATTCATGTGGTGGTAACCCCTCCAGATTAAAATGCCTCTTCACATTCCCTTTTAAAGTCTCCACTTTAAATGCATTAAATTTCTCCAAATTTAATGCTCTCTCATTTAATAAAACTCTTTTTATTAAATTTATTCAGAATTTTGTTAATTACTTTAATTAACAAAAATTCACATATAGCCCCTTGCAATATTTCAATATCACATGCAGAACCACTTTCTGCAATTTCACCCGAAACAATTTTCGGTTTCTATTGAAACAATTCCTGCGCTTTGCAATTCTTTTGTCTAAAACATATGTGCTCCAAAATGGTGTCCGGTAACTCTTAAGTGTGCCACCCTACGGTTCACGAATAATGCAGACATGATCGAGACCCTTCTCCGATCAATAATCAGCAGCGGGACCTGGAGATCCGTACTGACTCCTACACATTCAACGATGACTTCTGTGATCGTGAGAACCTTTAACGCTTGTAACTAAATCCCTTTGTCTCTGGATATATTACATGTCCGAGATTCGATCATCGGTATCTCCATACCTAGTTTGATCTTGTTACCGACATGCACTCTTTTCTCGTTCCCGTGATATAACATTCTAGTGATCACATCACTTGCTTGCAAGCTATCTTAATGTGATATCACCGAGAGGACCCAGAGTATATCTATCCGTCATCTGGATTGATTCCACTCTTGATCCATGAGCCTCAACATAACACCTTCGTAGTACTGAACCCATCTTTATAGTCACCCCGTTACGGTGTGACGTTTGATGTTATCAAGATACTCTTCTGGTGTTAGCAATTAACATGATCTCATGGTCTAAGGATAAAGATTACTTCGTATGATGTTATAGCAATATAAACATAATGACTTGATCGTAATGCTATACTTTGGATGAATGTTCATCACATCATTCCACCAATGGTGTGACCTTGTTATTAACAACATCCAATGTCCATGATTAGGAAACCTTGATCATCTTGTTAATCCACAAGCTATTCTATAAGAGAGGCATAACTAGGAACCCTTTTTGTTTATTAAACACACATGTATTGATGTTTCCGATCAATACAATTCTAGCATGTAAAATAAACATCTATCATATATAAGGAATATATAATAACAACTTTATTATTGCCTCTCAGGGCATATTTCCTTCAAAAGTAATTAAGATAAAAACCTAACCACAGCCTTAAACTTTGAGATCCTACACTCCCTTGTGCAAAGGTTTCCTAACGGGGGTTCAGGTTTCTGTCACTCCGGCAACCCCGAGATTAGTAGCCAAATACACAATGCATTCCCCTAGGCCCATAAAGGTGAAGTATCATGTAGTGGACATTCACATGACACCACTAGAAGAATAACGCCACAACTAATTCTCAAACCATTGAATCTTTCTCAACACAATTCCACTATTAACAACATGACTTCTCCCATGTCCTCAAGTACTAAACGAACTACTCACAAGACATCATATGGATCAAGATCAGATATGAAATAATGATAAGTAACAATCTGAACATGAACGATAATTCAATGGTTCCACTCAATAGCATCAACTACAAAAAGTAATCAATACCGGGAAAGTTTCCCCTAAGAACTATGCAAGATTCAACCCAATTGTTACGCGTATGGAGTGGTGATGATGGTGCTGGTGGAGATGATGGTGGAGATGATGATGATGATGATGATGATCCCGATGAATTCTAGCTTGATGACGGTGTTGATGGCAACGATCTCCCCTCTCTGGGAGGGAATTTTCCTGGCAGATTTTTGCCTGTCGGAGAGCTCTTTCTCTCTCTGTAGTTTCCACCCTGCAGAGGCGGCAGAACCTTTCTGTGGTTGCTCCTCAATTCTTAGGGTTTTGGGAGGATTATATACGCCAAAGAGCAGAGCCAGAGGTGGGTCAGGGTGGCCACACCACTTGGTGGCGCTACCTAGGGTGGCCCGCGCCAGGGGTGGTGTGGGCCCCTGTGGCCCATCTCCGATCCCCCTTCTGGCTTCCTTCGTCTTTTGGAAAAATAGGATTTTCCCTATATTTTCCGGGATTTTCTGATCTTCGGGAATTTTGCCTCCAAACAGTGCCTTTTCCATCAGAATCCTGGCTTCAGTGGTCCATCCTCCAAAAGTCATCAAACATGCAAAAGTAGATGAAATAACATAAGTATCATCTCTTAATATGAAATATATCAATGAATAACAGTAAATTATGATATAGAATAGTGATGCAAAATGGACGTATCACCTCCACCCACTATCCCTCCGTCTACTTATGCATCCTCATTTGATGATGATATGACTCTCAAGATTAAGAAAGAAATAGTAGAATCCACTAGTTGCTTGAATAACTTGAAAGGAGAAGCCAAGATGTGTGTTGAGGCTCTCATGAGCCAACTAGTGAAGCACATTATATCATCGACGAGAGGGATGATTCCATCTTGGATATGTTTGGGCATGCTCGTGAGGCCTCCATGGAGATTGCCACCTTAACCAATGCTCTTGAGGAAGAACAAAGTAAATGAGTTACTCTTGAAGAGACCTATATTGCCCATTAAAAATCATTTAACTTGAATGTCTCTAAACTTGTTAAAGAACGTGACCATGCTCTTGCATTAACTAAAGTCCTTAAAAAGGAAAATCTTGAGTTTGGGGTTGATAATGATAGACTAGGCTTTGAGAAACTCAAGAAGGAACATGAGACCTTGTTGAGGAAAGTATATAATATTTCAAAGTCACATGAACAACTTCAAACTCAAGTGACAAAAGATAGTTCAACCTTTTCAACTAGTATTGATTCATGTTCTACTAACCCTTGTTGCGGGCATGGAAATATTATCAAGGATAACAAGAGGTTGAAGGCCACAATTGAGAAACGCCTCGTCTCATGCATTCAAGGTGAGAAAAGCCTAAATGACCTTTTGAGAAATCAAAGGGACAATGTGTCTAAGGAAGGACTTGGATTTGCAACCAAGTCAAAGAAGAAGAGCAAGGGTAAGAAGAAGAAGAACTTGCCCACTCCCCTTTCCAAAATGATTACCTTTGTGAAGAAGGGGGAGAAGCCAAAAGACAAGGAACCAAGTGTCATTAAGAGTGGTGAGTAAACCCTCTCATAATGATTTTGTGGGAAAATATAACCCATCCTATGTTCTTATGAAATCTTATGATGGTCATGTCTATGCTAAATATGTAGGGACCTCTTATGGTGATGATTAGCATTGGGGCATTTGGGTTCCTAAGATACTTGTGACTAACAAAATAGGACCCATTCAAGAATGGGTACCTAAAAACAAGCATTGATTCCTTGTAGGACTATGCTTCCAGTGGAAGAAAATGGGTGGTTGATAGTGGTGCCACGAGTCATATGATCGGACGCAAGGAGATGCTTGATGAGACGATACCTAATACTTCCAACATGTGTGTCACTTATGGAGATGGATTAACCTTTAAGTTATTGGGTTTGGGTAAGGTAGTGGTCACACCGGATATCTCCATTGTGGACATTATGCTTGTCAAAACCCTTTCATACAATTTATTTTCTGTTCATCAACTCACGCTTATGGGCTTTGTAGCCTACTTTACCCCTAAGGTTGTGGTTCTCATGTAGAGCAAGACTCTCTCTATAGCCTTTGTTGGGTATGCCGATAATGGTTTGTATGTGGTAGATTTCAATAAGAAACCCACACCTACCGCGTCTTGCCTAATGTATTAAGGTGATGTGGGATGGCTTTGGCATCGCCATCTTGCCCATGTCAACATGAGGTATTTTCAAAGCATTCACATGGGAGGTCACATCCTTGGATTAAAAGATAATGTGCGCTTTGTCAAAGATCCTGTGTGTAGGGCGTGCATTGAAGGGAAGCTCCATGAGACAGCACATCCCCCCACAATAACCATCTATTCTTATGTGATCTTGGAGGTCCTACACATGGACCTCTTTGGTCCTCCATCCTTTGATAGCCTTGGGGAAATAAGTATTGCTTGGTTATTGTGGATGACTACTAAAGATACACTTGGGTATATTTCTTCAAGAAAAAGAGTGGGACTCAGCAAACCGTCATCAACTTTGCCAATGAAGTGCAACATCAACATAACAAGAAGATCATGGCCATTAGAAGTGACATTGGTACCGAGCTCAAGAACTACAACCTAGGTAAGTTTCTTGGTGATGAGGGGATCAAGCATCAATATTCCGCTCCATATACCCCTCAACAAATGGTGTGGTAGAAAGGAAGAGGCGGACTCTTATGGATATGGCAAGAACCATGATTGCGGAGTTCAAGTCTCCAAATAATTTTTGGGCTGAAGCTATATTAACCACTTGTCATATTACCAATCAGGTTTATCTTCACAAGAAGTTGAACATGACTCCATATGAGATCCTCACCGGCAAGAAGCAAAGTATCCACTATCTTAGAGTGTTTGGGTGTAAGTGCTATATTCTCAAGAAAGGTAACTGGTTATCTAAATTCGAGTCTTGAGCTATTGAAGGTATCTTTGTTTGATATGCATCAGACTCTCACACTTATAGGATCTATCACAAGACCATCGGGCAAGTTATAGTATCCTCTAACGTGAAGCTTGATGAGCACCAAGGCTCCCAAGTGGGGCAAATTGATCTTGGTGATGTAGGTGATGAAATTCCTCCTCAAGCCATAAGAATAATGGGTATGGGATTTTTTGCTCCGTTGAGGAACCCCTTATGGTGGAAGGAGAAGGACAATGCTCTACTCAAGTGGATCCCTCGCCTACTTAAGATCTACTTCAACCCCATAGCCATCAAGATACCATAGATTAAGAGATAGTTAATGATCAAGGTCAAGCTCAAGTGAATGATGGGTGTGCATCACCCCATATAGACCAAGGTCAAGATCATGAAGATGGACAGAGCCAAAATGTCGAGCAAGCTCAAGGAGAGGATCAAGCTCAATTCAAGGTCAATACAAGGATCAAAATAGTGGTGATGACCAAGTAGCTTCTCAAGAATCCATTGAGGAACCTCAAGATTGTCGTGAAGCAAGGAGGATCGCAAAGCTCATCCGTGAAGGACTTACTCTTGAAAATGTTGTTGGTGATTTTGAAAGGGGCCTTACTACTCGTAACCAAGTGGCTAAATTTGTGGGACACAATAGTTTTATTTCTTATGTAGAGCCCCAAAAGGTGTATGAAGCACTTGAAGACCTGGATTGGCTTGAGGCCATATATATGAAGAGATTCACAACTTCGAGCGCAACAAAGTGTGATAATTGGTGGAGATACCCAAGGAGTGTCGTAATTTCATTGGGACAAAGTGGATCTTCAAGAACAAGCAAGATGCAAATGGTATGGTCATTCACAACAAGGAAAGATTGGTGACTCAAGGATTCTCCCAAGTCGAGGGTATTGACTACGGTGAAACTTTTTCCCCCGTTGACTGTGTTGAATCCATTCGTATCTTGATTTCATATGCATCTCATCATAACTTCAAGTTGCAACAAATGGATGTTAAAATTCCATTTATTAATGGTCTACTTAATGAGTTGGTGTATGTCAAGCAATCTCCAGGTTTTGTGGATCCCAAGTTTCCAAACCACGTCTACAAACTTTTGATAAGGCACTCTATGGACTTAAACAAGCTCCACGTGCGTGGTATGAGCACCTTAGAAAGTTATTGGTAGACCATGGTTTCGAAGTTGAGCTAACCGACCCCACTCTTTTTACTAAGAGAGTTGGAGGAAACTTTTTCATATGTAAAATTTACGTTGATGATATTATATTTGGTTCTCCTAACAAAGCTTTCAATTTTTGCTAACATAATGACCGATAAGTTTGAAATGTCTATGATGGGCGAATTGCAATTCTTTCTTGGATTCGAAGTGAAGCAATTGTTTGGAGGTATATTCATTAATCAAGCCAAATACATTCAAGATACGCTCAAGAGATTCAAGTTGACGGATTTAAATGGAGACAACACTCCCATGCCTCTCAAATGTGATCTCACTCTTGATACTAAGGGTAAAGATGTGGATAAAAAGGTATACTGTTCTATGATTTGTTCTTTACTCTATGTTTGTGCATCTAGACCGGATATCATGTTGAGTGTGGGTATTTGTGCATGGTTTCAAGACGCACCAAAATAAAGCCACCTTGTGGTGGTCAAGCGACTATTTCGTTATTTAGTTGATACCCCAAACTTTGGCTTATTGTATCTGAAGGGCTCAATCTTTGTTCTTCATGGTTTCATGGACTCGGATTGGGCGGGAGACAAAGTTGGAAGGAAGTTGACCTATAGGGCTTGCCAATTCCTTGGTAGATCCTTGGTGAGTTGGTCATCAAAGAAACAAAATTGTGTCTCCTTGTGATCCACCGAGGCCAAGTATATTGTGGCCGCTATTTGTTGTGCACAATTTTTGTGGATGAGGCAAACTTTAAAGGATTACGGTGTCACTTGTGACAAAGTGTCTCTTCTTTGTGATAATGAAAGTGCTATCAAGATCGCCTATAATCTGGTGCAACACACAAGAATAAAGCCTATTGATATTCGTCATCATTTCATCCAAGAGCATGTGAACAATGGATATATTGACCTCTCCTATGTGAGCACCGAGAAGAATCTTGCAGATTTATTCACCAAGCCCCTTGATGAGCAGAGATTCCGAGAGTTAAGGCATGAGCTAAATATCATAGATTCGAGAAATGTGGCTTGAGACCATGCACCATCACTCATGCTTTCATATGTTATCATATTTAGATGTAGGCATGGATATAGGGCGAGTGTGGTCCTAATTGGTTGGTCTATCCCTCCCCCATTATGCCCAAAGTGATAGAATCATTCTCTTAATATAATATTGTGATATGTGAGCTTCAATGATGAGTTTTGCTAATGGACCCAAGATATATCTTCGTGGTGCCAAGCCAAGTATACTCAAACATGGTGGCTTCAACCACCAACCCTCTCCCTCTCGAGAGGTTGATATTTCCTCGTGTTTTTCATATTTTTGGGTTTGTTTGGCTTTTGGGACATGCACTCCCATTTGGTCTCCTATTGATTGTTAAATATTTAGATTGTATTGTTCCCCACATCAGTTTGGACATCTTATCCTAAGCCCTCCTCTGAAATATTTAGCCCTATCCCTCTTGCACAAGCTCACGCCTTGTCCCTTTTTCCTTCCTTTTTGCATCTGGTGGAACCGATACTACCGGAACATAGGTTGGTACTACCGGATCAGGCCAGTTCCCAAGAGCATTCCTGGAAACTGCCCTAGATTCACCTGTACTGGATGTTCATGCGGTACTACCGGTGTCCGGTAATACCGGTCGTAAACTAGATACTACCGGACCGCGGTTTTTGGTTAAGTGGGGTCGAGATGGGAGGTACCCCTCAGTTCCTCATTCTTCCCTCCGCCTCCTCCACCAACCTCCGCCACCGGAGCAAAATCATCACCGAGAGCCGCTCCACCGCCCCTCTCCACCAGATTCTCCCTAGATCTTTCCTCCTTGCACCCTCCCCTTTGATCTCCTCCTCCATGGACCCCGGTATCACCGCCATTCCTCTTTCTCTCCTTGTTTTATCCATGGATCTAGGTTTGCTTAGATTTGTGGTCAAATCCGTTATTAAATGGCTCTCCACCATATATCTTGTTATCCCTCACTTCATGTACCTTGAAATCACACTTTTCCATGTTTTTGTGCTCATTTTGTGGTCCTTCCCTACCGGATTTGTGCGCTTCTCCGCATCTCCGGTAGCACTACAAGAAATCTGGTGATACATGACCCTCCATATTGGTCACTAAAAGGTCATAGTTTTTAATCTATGACCTTTCTGTGACCAAATACAGATGGTCAAAAGTTGAGCATCACTAGTTAAACACCACGACCTTTTTTCTGAATTGGTCATGGAAATTTTGGTCATGGCATTCAGGCTTGTCCACATAAGTCAATCCTACATAGAATCTGACGTGGCAGTTAATTCAGCCTTGTCCAGTTTGGCCTTTTAAATGGGCCTAGCCCAAAATTTCGGCCTTTTTAACTTTCTAGACTAGGGCCTATTTATAGTAGAATTTATTTTGGGCTTTGCCTTTTACATCCTATTTTTCTTTGGGACTTTAAGGCCTTTAAGAAGCATATTTTGTTTGAGACTTTAAGGCCTTTAAGCAGCATATTTTGTTGGGCCATGGCCTTTTAACAATCCATAATTTTTAATCCTTTTCGTTCTACTTTTTCTTAAATGTTTTTGCCAGTTTTACTTGGGCCAGGACCTTTTTAGAGCCCATATAATGGCCACGTCCTCATTAAGCACTAGCCATGTTTCAATTTCCACATTATGCCCACAAGTAAATAATATTGTAGTGAAAATAGAAAACAAATGAATATTTTCAAATCCACGGGTCAAATCTGGCAAATAGTATAATCTTTACATAATTTTTATCCTAGATACTATTACAACATATAACCAGCTCTTTGTTGCATGGGGCTTCTGGCTCCTTCACACTTCCAGGTCAACCATGTGTCTACTTTCTTCTCTATAACAGCAAGCATGATCTTATACAGCTAACTGCGAAGGAAACGATACACATTGATTCGGCCATGTAGATATATTCTAGTGTCGATGTAAGAAACCTATATATCATGGAGATTTGAGAAAACTTGGTGAGTTATTTGCTACCACGTGAGTTATAGGAATATGCATGGACCTTCTTCAACCTTTTTATAGCAATCTACTGGTCACAACATTGAAATTAAAAAAAAGTTTGTCTAACATGACAAAGAGAATGTACAGCGCACATCAAATCCAACAAATATCAACGGTATGAAAAGCACATACACTGAGTAATTCTTTTTGGGAGAACTATATAGAGTAATTCTTTTTTACAGCAGAACATATGTTTTTTTCCATTTGGGCATAATTAAATCAGGCAAATTAGATAAATCAAAAATCAATCTACAATATTAGACATGCACTTTAACATTAGTGAGGGGAACTCACTGGAGCAATAGAGACTATTTTTATTTTTCATTCTACTACACATGCCTTACTACTCAATGTTTATTTTTATTGTACTTAGCATGTTGCAGCACGCAGTTCTAATATGCAGCAACCTAGTATTGTAAACTGACAGCAGGAGCTGGGTAAATTTCTTTCAAATTCAGGTGTACCTTTAAGAACAAAACCTCCTCCAGCTTGAAATTTTCTTGTGTTGCGCTGGCATACTTCTCCTAAAAACAAACCCATAGCAGTGGCACCAACATGATCAAGTGGAGAAAGCAAATCAACCAGGAAGATAAAGTATGAATTTTCAGATTTAACTTGGCAGACATTTAGCTAGATAGCTAGATAATCATGATGAATTTAAACATAGGAGATACCCAAATTAGTGGGGTGTAGGTGTACCTCAAAGGGCAAAACCTTTTTCTCCAGATTTCCATTGCCCTTCACCATACATCCATAGTTGTCCTGCAAACAAGATTATTTGAAAAAAAATTACCTAGCTGTTAGGAGAAGCATTGCTAACTACATGCAAGAATCTAGGTATTAATATGATGATAATACATAAGATTATTTGATGTCCACCAATAACATTGATGCCAACAGTTTCTCATACAAGTCCCGGCACTAGAGGTTATTTTTACTCTACTTAGCATGTTGTAGCACCATGGTTCTAATATCAATCGAAAATCATACGAGAGATGTGGTTTGGTCCCTCGGAAACTAAAACTTGGGCTCTCTAGCCAGCACTAGCCTAGTTGTTTAATTCCGTAACACCAACCCATAACATGGCATGAATTCAAATCATTGAACTATGGGATGAGATCGATACTAACAACCCAGTAGCCAGAGAGAGGAGGAAGGGGCAACAAACTTACAATATTGGTCAGGGACTTCCACTTCTCACCACCGGCCTGGCCAACCTGTGAGTCACCAGAAAAACACCGAACCCAGATTAGAACACAACAATAACACCACACATGAGCACATTTAACCCATACAACCATCACCATTCATTCATTCATGCATCCATTGATCCGTATTAATCAGGAGGGAGATCAGAGCCACATTAACACCCCAGCAACCCAACAAAGATGCTTTCATTTGGTCACAAGAGTGAGCAAAGAATCAACCGAAGATCCATGTAAGTTGCAACTAGAGATATATTTATCTTCTATAAATAAAATCACTTGCTCAAATCGATCCCATTATTAAGCATAAGAACACCACCTTCCAAAAAAAGAAAAACTCTTTTTTCAAGTGCCCAGCAGGGCAGGGCATCCATATTTGTGTTCATAATTTATCTGGAACTATAGACCTTATTTAAACATGAATTTAATGAATACTAAAAATATAATTATACATATACTAAATAACATAGTCATCCGTTCCTCCTAGCATGCACATTTCACAAGAATTACACATATACTGCTGCTGGAGCATTAAAAGCCTAGGTAGCGGAGAAGATCGAAGAGGAGGAGTAGTTGGAGGGGAGAAGCAGGACCTGTGTCATGGTGGGAGGCGAGATGGTCGGAGTTGATGGGTAGCTGTGGCAGAGATGTGGCCTGATGTGGGATTGAGGATGCGCAGAAGGAGGACGGCGCTAGATCTCGAGGCCGCCGACGCGAGGATCCTGGTGGTGGCGAAGGAATCGGTCACCGTCTCCTCCATCCCTCACCAGATCTTGTGGCCACCGGTGCCAAGGCTGCTGGCATGCGAGCTCGATGGAGCGCCGCGCATCGTCCTAGCGATGCACGCGCGCCGGCGACCAAGCCAGTCACGTCCGCCATGGATTCGATCCGTCTAGAACTGGTAGAAGACCACTCCCAGCCTGAGGCCTAGCCCCGTCGTTGTTGACACCATCCTGGGGGTGAGCTAGGGCTAGGGTTAGCGAGGTGGCATGACGTCTAGGTGCTGGAACAGTGGTAGGGTGCGGCGCGATCGAGCGCGTTTCTGGGGTTAGGGTTTGCGGGGATCTGGAGAGACCGAGAGAGGAGGCGTGGTCTCACGCGTGAAGGGAGAGGAAGAATGCTAGCGTTTCGGGGCGTGGTCCGCGTGGATGTTCCCTCTCGATTTCCTGCGATTTTACTAAACTACCCCTGTCCACTTCTTCGGTGCAACACTTTGTGCTGTTGGATGGAGGGCATGTGAATGGTTGAGATCTGCTTCATTGGGTTGATCCGTGGGTAGCCCTATTCTCTCTTCTAACTGGCCCGCCGTTTTGACCATATTTTGAATTGGGCATAAGAAATTCAAAAAGGGTCCAAACGAGGTAAATCCTTCCTATGGTGTCATATTAGGTGACATAGTTGCAAGGAAAAATACCAAACTTGGTATATTGCAAGTGTCTCTAAAAAACCTTCTCAGAAATGGCCTATCATGTTCGAGGTTTCATGGCTTTCGGGCCAAACGACCAATGTTATGGCCAAAGTCGCGGCATGGTTTCTGATAATATGCTTTTATTGTGCATACACGTGTATCCTGGGATGGCGAACAATGTTGCAGGAGGAAGTTTTCCTTTTCGTCGCACAGAAAAGCCATTTTCTATTTTCCGAGTGCCAAAAAATGGGGCGTTTTGATAAGCAACTACCAAGTGAATGTTTCAAAATGGTACCACCCTATTTTTAAAAAAGACTAGACCATATTACAAGGCCAATGTCCCAACTAGGGTATCTAAAACCTTTTCGTCCACCCCTGGCGAAAAAGACAAATATCTACCGAATCGGTAGGAAGCGAGTCTAATTTGAACTACAGGTACATTATCTAATGCTCGTGTTTTTTGAAAAAATCATTTTTAGCTTCACAATATGTTGTTTAATTAGAGAACCAATGCAAGTTTAGTGAGGCTCATCCCCTAGTTAAGAACCTTCATACCCGCCGTTTTGACCATATTTTGAAACGGGCATAAGAAATTCAAAAACGGTCCAAACGAGGTAAATCCTTCGCATGGTGTCATATTACGTGACATAGTTGCAAGAAAAAATACCAAACTTGGTATATTGCAAGTGTCTCAAAAAAACTTCTCAGAAATTACCTATCATGTTCAATGTTTCATGACTTTCGGGCCAAACGATCAATGTTATGGCAAGAAATGCGGAGTAGTTTGTAATAATGTTCCCGTATTATGCACACACATGTATCTTAGGATGGCAAACAATGCTGCAGGAGAAAGTTTTCCTTTTTGTCGCATAGAAAAGCCATTTTCTATTTCCCGAGTGCCAAAAACGGGGCGTTTAGTTAAGAAACTATCAAGTGAAAGTTTCAAAATGGCGCCACCCTATTTTTCGAAAATACTAGACCATGTTACAAGGCCAATATCCCAACTAGGGTATCTTAAACCTTTTCATCCACCCCTGGCGAAAAATACAAATGTCTACCGAATCGGTAGGAAGCGGGTCCGATTTGAACTACAGGTATGTTATCTAATGCTCATGTTTAAAAAAAATCATTTTTAGCTTCACAATATGCTATTTTATCAGAGATCCAATGCAAGTTTAGTGAGGCTCATCCCCTAGCTAAGAACCTTCATGCCCGCCATTTTAACTATAGTTTGAAACGGGCATAAGAAATTCAAAAACTTTCCAAACAAGGTAAATCCTTCGTGTGGTGTCATATTATGTGACATAGTTGTAAGTAAAATATCAAACTTGGTATATTGTAGATATCTAAAAAAAAAACCTTCTCAGAAATGACCTATCATGTTCTAGGTTTCATGAATTTCGGGTCAAAAGACCAATGTTATGGCCTGAATTGTGGCATATTTGTGATAATGTGTCCGTATTCTGCACACACGTATATCTTGGGATGGCGAATAATGTTGTAGGAGGAAGTTTTCCTTTTCGCCGCATTAAAAAGCCCTTTTCTATTTTTTGAGTGCCAAAAACGGGGTGTTTTGTTAAGCAAATACCAAGTGAATGTTTCAAAATGGTGCCACCCTATTTTTCAAAATTACTAGACCATGTTACATGGATAATGTACCAACAAGGATATCTAAAAAAATTCCGTCCACCCCTGATGAAAAAGACAAATTCCTGCCGAATCGGTAGGAAGTGGGTCCGATTTGAACTATAGTTACAATATCTAATGCTCATGATTTTTTGAAAAAAATCATTTTTAGCTTTATAATATGTTGTTTTATTAGATACCTAATGCAAGTTTAGCGAGGCTCATCCCCTAGCTAAAAACCTCCATGCCCGCCGTTTTGACCATAGTTTGAAATAGGCATAACAAATTCAAAAACGGTCCAAACAAGGTAAATCCTCCGCATGGTGTCATATTATGTGACATAGTTTCTATCATGTTCTTCATGACTTTCAGGTCAAAAGACCAATGTTATAGCCTGAATCGCGACGTAGTTTGTTATAATATGCTTGTATTGTGCACACATGTGTATCTTGGGATGGCAAACAATATTGTAGGAGAAAGTTTTCTTTTTTGCCACACATATTCCGAGTGCCAAAAACGAGGCGTTTTGTTAAGCAACTACCAAGTGAAAGTTTCAAAATGTTACCACCCTATTTTTCAAAAATATTAGACCATGTTACATGGCCAATGTCCCAACTAGGTTATCTAAAACCTTTCCTTCCACCCCTGACAAAAAATATAAATTCCTACCGTATCGACGGGAAGTGGGTCCAATTTGAACTACAAGTAGCTCATGATTTTTTTGAAAAAATCATTTTTAGACTCACAATATGTCAGAAACTTGATATATTGTAAATATCTTAAAAATACCAAACTTGGTATATTGTAAATATCTCGAAAAACCCTTCTAAGAAATGATCTATCATGTTCGAGGTTTCTTGGCTTTCAGGTCAACCGACCAATGTTATGGCCAGAACCACGGGATAGTTTGTAATAATGTGTTTATATTGTGCACGCATGTGAATCTCGGGATGACGAATAATATTGTAGGAGGAAGTTTTTCTTTTTGTCGCTCAAAAATGCATTTTTCATTTTCCGAGTGCAAAAAATGCAGCGTTTTGTGAAGCAACCACCAAATGAGAGTTTCAAAATGGTTCCACCCTATTTTTCCAAAATACTAGATCACCTTACATGGGCAATTTCCCTATTGGGGTATCTCAAACCTTTTTTTCTATCCCTCGTGAAAAAGACAAATGCATGCTGAATCGGTAGAAAGTGGTTCCGATTTGAACTACATGTATATTATCTAACACTCATGATTTTTTACAAAAAACAATTTTAAAATCACAATATGTTGTTTCATCAGAGATCCACTGAAAGTTTAGAAAGATTCCTTATATGTGCACGGTCAATGTCGCCATTTTGACCGCATCTTGAAAAAAGAAGAAGAAAAAAATTCAAAAAGTAGGTCCTCTACTCAAGTTCACGTCAGAGGGGAAATACGCGTGGAAATATGTAAAGATGATTTTTTTTATCATCTTGTTCAGAGAACATATGCAAAATTAATGGAAAAATTATATTATGAGGATTTTAGAAAAAAACTAAGTCCCTCTATTTGCATGGACTCAAACTTCATAGGAATCCCACAATTAACCTTCTAATAGCTATGGGATGTTGGCCCAACTGGAAAATCCTGAACAAAAAAAAGTGGCGGAGGCCTCGCTCGAACATGGCCCAAGCCCAACACCATATTTTAGTTATTAAATGGTCTCGTGCGGACCTGTAGACAGAAATTAGTGCTTGGTGTGGTGGTCACGTTCCTTTGTGTTGGAACGGTTGTTGTGCGATCGACCCCCCGCTGCACCAATTTTTGCCCATATTAATCCTGACAAGCCATGATCCAAGGTCGTGGATCCCGCCCGTCGGTCACCGTATGTCTTGTCCACGGGCATGGGTCCCGCTTGTCGGTCGTCCCATGTATTGTCTGGATGGATCCCATGCGCAGAATATTAGATTTACTTGTAGTCATTTGACACGTAGATATCATTGCTTAGGTGGTCGTCTAGTCACCACTTTGTGTGTGAAGATTCTTTATATTACGACCATGTCATATGACACGTAGACATGACACATAGATGAATTGTTTAGGTGGAAATTATATGATTTTTTACATGTTACGACCATCTTTGGTCGTAGTCGGCTAGATACAGTGCTCTAAATCCGCGTTATCCATCTATGACCATTTTGTGCCTAGAAAATATGACTTTTCTGAAAAATTGGTCGTAATTCTTCAAGGTTCGGAGCCTTCCATATGCCTTACGACCAGTTAGTTCAGAATGGTCATAGATCTATGACCAAAAAACCTATGGTCGTTAATAAAAAGTCATTAGTAAGCATATTTCTTTTAATTTTCTGGTACTACCGGTTGCAATATCCAGTACTACCAGACCCATCTGACCCCAGAATTCTGTGAAAAGTGTGACTTCGCATCTCTTTATTTCGGGATCTTGTGCCCTTATCCCCCTACTATTCTCCCTCTTGCTTTCACAGGTGCAGGTGGTTCGAGTGGTGCTAGGAAGAGATCCAAGGCTTGACATGATATCGAGGAGGAAGATGAGTTTGAAGAGGAAGTCATGCCCTAGCCAAGAAACCTAATGAAGCTCAAATCCACTCGGGGTGGTCGTGGAGGAGCTACCAAGCGTACATCCGGTCGTGGTAGTGCTCCTCCTCCTCCCTCTGGTCACACCAAGAGTATGAGTGCTAGGACAATAGGGCTAAAGCTTCTGTCTAATATTTCTGAAGAGGAATTCGCAGTTTTGAGGCATGAGAACCCCTATATTCATGCTCGTGACAGTAACCATGAAGGCAGCAAGTTCTTCACCGACTTCCAGGAAAGGGTGTACAAGGAGGTTTTTTTGCACAGTGACAAGTTGGTTGTGCCTCAAAAGTGGATTGAGATGGCTCACGGAACAAGCATCCTAAATACTTTTGGGAGGCCAAGTAGATTTGCACCAACATTGGCTTGCTTCCCATCATGGAGTTCAAGCAAGATTATGACCCCCTTCTTGTGGCTCAATTCTATGCCACCGTGAACTTTGACAAATCTCAGACAAGGAAAATGACATGGATGACTCAAGGGGTTGTCAAGGAAACAACTTTGGCAGAGTTTGGGAACATTCTTGGTTATGAGGATCATGGCTTGAGAAACCCTTGTGGATTTCCTTGTCACACTCTTGATAAACCCATGAAGAAAGAGGTTTTGGGTCCTCTCTATATTCGAGGCAGAGGCGTTTGTGGCAACATCAAGGATCTTTTACCCACCTATGACATTTTGAGTCGCATCTTCCGCGAGAGTGTTGCTCCTCGGGCGGACAATTTTGATGAGATGCATGGCTATATGGTTGACTTCATGTTCAACTCTTCCCGTGATTCCGATACCCCACCTGATGTGATGGACTTCATTTGGAATGAGATGGTCAATCGCGTGCACACTACAAGAGTGCCTCCTTTTGCTCCATATGTTATGGCTCTTATCATCTGCAAATGCACCTTTATTTCGAATGATCTTCCCAACCACCAACTTGTGTCTCACAAGTACAAGAACATGTTGATCAAGAAGCATTCTAAACCTCGCAACGCGGATAGCAAAGAGGTTTATGAGGAAGGTAATGTGGTTGAATATGGCTCGGATGAAGAAGTGAGTGGTCATGGTGGACATGAATTTGTTGTGTCTTGTCGCACGGATGCTCCGCCCTCATGGTCCAAGGCGATTGAAGCCAAGCTCAAGAAAGTGTTTTGCCTCCAAACCAACAATCCAAAGCACATGTATGAAGCTCGTGTCTATGCCAAGAAAGCATGCTCTCGTTAGAAATAGTTGATGGAAGGCTCAGAGAACCACATCACCCCTGAAGAGCAATAGATCTCTAAGCATAGCAACTAGCATGATGATGATCCCCTTCCTCCTTCCGTGCCCCGGGGTTCCATGATGGTGATGGTGATGGTGATGCTGAGTAATCTTTGGTACGTTAGTCTTGCTCTTGTCCCTTTTTGGCGTCTTGATGCCAAAGGGGGGATTGCAACATAGGTTGTGTGGGATTTGCATGGGAAAGACACAAGCTTGTTCTTTCTTTGATCCTTGGTTTGCTTGTGAACTTTCTTTCCGCCTCTTATTATTTGTGAACTCTATGTGCTACCTACGTGTGAACTATGTGTGTTATATGTAAGTGAATACTATGTGGTTATGTGGATCCATCTTATGTGATGTTGCTATCTAATTATTGCCCGTCTAATTCTCATCACATAGTGTTGTACAAAGGTATCAGTGTCAAATCAAATTATTATTTCCCTTGCACCTTTGGTTGGATTGTAAATTTGAGGGAGAGTATTTATCCTAGTGTGTGCTTGGTTATGTTGCACACATCTAGGGGGAGCCCTTCTCTACCTTTCAAATTGTATCCGCTATCATAATATTTGTCATGCAAATGTGTGTGTTGTCATCAAACACCGACAAGGGGAGATTGAAAGGGCATTTCCCTACTTAAGTGGTTTTGATGTTTGATGACAACACATGTGTCAGACTAATCGTTTGCTAAGTGCTTTTTAGTTTATCCTTGTTGTTAGGGCATTTGTTTCCCCTAAAAAAGGTCAATAGCAAGACTTATTTTTCCTAGATCTTTTTGTATGAGTCGTAGGAAAACCGTACTATCAAGATGGGGTCTGTGTGGGAAAGATTGGGTGGAATCAACTCTATTTTATAGCACATCCAGCCTTCCCTCAGGCCTCGTTTTGTACCCAGATTTTTGGGGGTGTCGAGGAGTATTTCCCCGGCCCAGCCCCGGCTCCCGTAAAATTTCACCTCCTCTATTTTGCAGGCCATGTTTGAACGGGCTCAACCCCATACACCCTGGCAAACCCACATGAAACCTTCTCATTCACGCGTGTATTGAAACGCTACCATGTGCTCGCGTTCCTGTTCATTGCTCGCTCACGGGTCAGCCCCGCGTTTTGGATGAACGGACTGCTGTCACCTAATCCACCTAGGGTTAATACTCTTTGATCCACCCAAATACCCATGTACAAAAACAAGGCCTCAATGGTTGAGAACTAGAAGGAATTTTATCCATGTTGTTGCTACCTACACTGTCTATGTCACCCGGTAGTACCAAAAATGACATCCGGTACTACCGTGGCGTCAGTAGTACCGCATGGCGGTACCGGATGGGTCTAAGCCCATCTGCGAGCCTTGGCTCATCCTCTACCCCATCTGATACCTCTGTCTCGGCACTACTGCTTCTTTCGGTACTACTGTTGCTCTTGGTACTACCGCTCAGTGGCACTACCGGTTGTTGCAAGTGTGTCCTATCGGAGGAGAAAGAGGATTCTCCACCTCCTCGTGTTCTCACCCGGTACTGCATCTGGTACCATTCTGGTAGTACTGGTCATTTTCGGTACTACTGCTTCTAGGTCAGGTAGTATCGGTCGGGACAGTTAGCAACTGGTAGATTCCCTCTCTAGGGTATAAAAGGGCCCTTCTTCCCCAACGGGAAGTATGCCTCTTTATCTCTCTCCTCCATTGTTCTTGAGCTGTAGTTTCACTAGATCTCTCCCATAGTGCTCCAATCTCCTTGATTCTTAGGGATTTGGCGGAGAAGGTCTAGATCTAGGGTTTCACCAAAGAAAAGTTCATTCCCCCTTGTTTTCCTTTGTGGATCTTGTTACTCTTGGGTTCTTTGAACCCTAGACTGAAGAGGTCATTATCGGAGCTCGTGCATTGGTGTAAAGCTTCAGGGTCGTGTTGGGAGACACCAAGTGTTGTGGAGGTCTACTCAACAAGTTTGTAAAGGTTTCGGTCGCCGCCTTCAAGGTTACCGCATAGTGGATCGTGTACTTGTCGTGAGGCAGGTGCGTGGTAAATAGGGTGAGGCCTCCTGTGGCGCTGGTGGTCTTAGTACCACCCACCCTTCCAAAGGAGACGTACTTTCCCTCAAAAAAAAGGAACTTCAAGAAAACATCTGTATGTCTACTCTCGGTTATTTCTATCCTTAACTCCCTACTACTGTTGCTTCCTTGCTTGCTTGCTTGTCATATATGTTCTCTCACCTAGTTGCATATGTAGAGAACTTACTTTGTGTCAAGCCTTAATTTTAAGGGAAGCTAAAATTTTAGTAGAGCCTATTCACCCCCCTCCAGTCGCTTATACCGATGTTTCATTCAAGTTGAATGTTCATAAAGCGACTGGCCATTTCGACCATTTCATCCATTATCGGCTGAGATAAATGAACACGGGCTTAAAACACTCGTGGGCTATACAACAAAAGCAATATGAGAAAAAGAAAAAATAGGCAACCACTTACATGATTCATATCAGGCTCGGCATGGTTCTCTGACATGACTATGCCTTTGCCAGCATCTTTCGACTTCTTGCGGGGAGGAGCTTTGGGAGTCACCTCGGGGTCTTTTAGAGTCAGGTCACCCGTAGTTTCTACTTGCGGGTGTAGGGGTTCCGCGTATGAAAACAATAAAAATTTACCCTACCCCCCTGAACCCCTGATGTTGCTAGGACCTATCTATTAGTAATGAAGTAACGAGAGGGGATTTTCGCGAACTTACTGATACGTCCAAAACGTATCTACTTTCCCGAACACTTTTGCTGTTGTTTTTCCTCTAAACTTGTGTGATTTGGATACAACTAACATGGACTGATGCTCTTTTCAGCAGAATTACCTTGGTGTCTAGTTTTTGTGCAGAAAATCAACTATCAGGAAAAATCCCAGAAAATATGCCAAAAATCCTATTTCGTCAGAAAACTCACGGTGCGAGAATACGAGACAGGGTGAGGCTGAGGCCCAGCCACACCACCTAGCCATGCGGGCTAGGCCTGGCCACGCCAGGGGGTGGTCTGGGCGCCCCAGACACCCCCTCGGTCTTCCTCTTCGCCTATAAGTTACCTTCTGACCTAAAAACTCAGGGGGGTGACGTTTTTCCAGAAAGAGTTCCGCTGCCACCACCAGGTTCCGTGATTCAGAACCAAAAACTCCATTCTGGCACCCTGCCGGGACGGGGAACTGGAGGAGATCATCACCATCGCTTCTCCATCGACCATCCATGATTCCCCCATCTATGAGTGAGTAATCCCCCGCTGTAGGCTATGGGGGTGGTAGGGATTGGTGAGGTCATTCATGTAATGGCATCAGATTGTTAGGGCATGGTGCCTAGTATCTATTATTAGTGCTTTTAGACTTTGTTGCGACTTGTTATGCTTAATGCTTGTCACTAGGGCCCGAGTGCCATGATTTCAGATCTGAACATGTTATTGATTCATTATGATAGTATTTTTTATGGCTTACCTGCAAGTTGTATACATACGTTGTTGTCCGGAACCAAAGGCCCCGAAGTGACAGAACTCGGGATAACCGGAGGGAATGGCTTTGATGTGAGGATCACATGTGTTCACGGAGTGTTAATGCTTTGCTCCGGTGCTCTATTAAAAGGAGCACCTTAATTGCCAGCAGTTCCCTTGAGGCCCCGCAGCAAACGGGCTGGCTGGACAAAAGATGTTGTGCAAGTTCTCATTGTGAGCACGTATGACTATATATGGAACACCTGCCTAGGATTATTTAGTACTTGGATGCTTTATCTTATTTATCTGCAAATGCCCTATGTTCTAATTGCTATATGAATTGTCTTGTCCATGCAACGCCCGTCCATCCATCCCTATGCCTACCACGCTTTAATCTACTGTTTACTGCAATTGTTACTACTGTCTTTGCCTTTACTACTCCTGTTACTTTACTATTCCTACTACAAAACGGTTGCTACCGATAAACTGCTATGAGTAAGATTGTTTCCAAGTGCAGATGAATTGACAACTCAGTTGTTAAGGCTTATAAATATTCTTTGGCTCCCCTTGTGTCGAATAAATAAATTGGGTTTCACTTCCCTCGAAAATACTGCGATATACCCCCTATACTTGTGGGTCATCAAGACTATTTTCTGGCGCCGTTGACGGGGAGCATAGCTTTATTTATCAAGTCCACTTGGAACCATTATTATTCGCTGATATCCATCCATCATGGGTAAGTCTCGTGATGGCAAGGTTCCTATTTTACCATCCACTACAAGAAGAGGTACGGTTCTGAACACCTATGTTCCTCTTGATTCACCGTCTGTTATGAGTAAGTTCCTTACACCACCACATACACATGATACACACACTGCTACTACTGCTGAATCTGAAACTTCTAATACTTATGTTGCTGCTTCTACTGTGCTTGATAAGAGTGGTTCATTAGGTCCTTTCCTAGATGCTATGATTGCTAGAACTATAGCTGGAAATACTGAAACTCCTAATGAAAACACTACTAAACCTTTTAGTTCACCTGAGTCTAGAGAGAGCTATGATATTGAAGACAGTTATATTGAGATGATCGATGAATTTATTGAAGAATATCAAAACACCCATGATAGGAGTGCTGCTAAGAGTCTCCTTGAGAGGCGTACTATTAAACCCAAATTGTCTCCTAATGCTAAGTTTGCTACATCTCCCATAAACATTAAAGATAAGGATTATGATTTCTCTCTTGATCTATCTTATATAGCTATTGTTGAGAAAGAACCTTTTTGTGGGACTAAGAATGAAAGTGCGGAAGCACATATGAATGAGCTTTCTACCATGAGTGGTTTATTTTCTGATGATATTAAAATGCGTACCTACTTTGTTGCTAAGATTTTCCCCTTTTCACTAAAAGGATAAGCTAAAACTTGGTTTAATAATTTACCTCCTGGATCTATTGATAGCCCTGATTTCTTGATTAGTACTTTCCTGCAGAAATATTTTCCTCCTAGTGCTGGACATGCTATTTTGCAGGAACTTTTTGATTTTAAACAGGGAGAAAAAGAGATATTGCCTGAATCATGGGAAGGTTTTGTGCTTTGATTCATGTACAGGCTAGATGTCCATTACCTAAGAATGAGCTTCTTGATATATTTTATAATGGACTAACTGAAGAATCTAGGACATACCTGGATAGTTGTGCTGATTGTGTTTTCAGGAATAGGACTCCCTAGGAAGCTGAGGAATTAATGGCTAAAATAAGCAAGAATTATGAAGATTGGACTCCTCCTGAACTAGTTATACCTGAAACAATTATACCTGAACCAGCTATACCGGCGCCTATACCATCATCTAAGAAGAGGGGAGTTATTGAATTGAATGATGAAGTGATGAAGGAAGCTAAGAAATGTCTTAAGGAGAAGGGAATTAAAGCTGCAGATGTCAAGAATTTACCTCCTATAGAAGAATTATGTAAGCTAATTCCCCCATTCATCCACTATTGAGGTACACTCTCTCCAACACTTCGATGAAACTAATATTCCTTACCTTAAACCTCCTGATCAATGCTTAGAAGAATTCGATATTTTTATTGTTAAGAAAGATAATTTTAATAAAAGGGTGCAAAATCATTTAATGGAAAACACTATAGCTATTATTGAGTTAAAAGATATTGTGGAAAAAACCTCTAATGATGTTAAAATGATTGTTAAACATTTTCAAATGGTTCAAACTCGAATAGATCAACTTATTAAAGTGCAAAAAGACTTGCTAGTTAATGCTGCCAAGGAAAAACATGCTTATGAAATTAGGACTAGAAGTGGTGCTGCTACCCAGGATCCTCTATATCCTGAGGGGCATCCCAAAAGAATTGAGCAGGATTCTCAACAAGCTGAAAATAGTGGTACTACTCATAAGAAAAGAAAAAAGAAACATAAAACTATTGTAGAACCCTCTAAACCTGTTAAAGATCCTAATAGTATATCTGTCTCTGATGCTGAAACTGAAATTGGTAATGAAGAAAATGATGTTCCTGATAAAGAAAAAGTTGAAGAACTTCAAAAGCACACTAAGCATACTAAATACACTAAAGAAGATTTTGTTGCTAAGAAACATGGTAGTGAAAGAGAGCCTTGGGTCCAAAAACCTATGCCTTTCCCTGATAAGAAACACAAGTCAAAGGAAGATGAACACTATAATAAGTTTTGTGAGTGGATGAAACCTTTATTCTTGCAAATTCCTTTGACTGATGCTATTAAATTGCCTCCTTATTCAAAGTATATGAAGGATATTGTCTCGAATAAAAGGAAGATCCCTAATGAAGAAATTTCTACTTTGCTTGCTAATTATTCCTTTAATGGTAAGGTTCCAAAGAAACTTAGAGACCCAGGGATTCCAACTATTCCTTTCTCTATTAAAAATAGTTATGTTAGAACTGCTTTGTGTGATTTGGGAGTAGGAGTTAGTGTCATGCCTTTTTCTCTCTACAAGAGACTTCACATGGAAAAACTAATACCAACTGATATATCTTTGCAAATGGCTGATAAATCTACTACTATTCATGTTGGTATATGTGAGGATGTACCTGTATAAGTAGCTAATAATTGCTTGATATTAAGTGATTTTGTTGTGCTTGAAATGCCTGAAGATGATAATATGTCTATTATTCTTGGGAGACCTTTTCTTAACACTACAGGAGTTGTTATTAATTGTAATCAAGGAAAGGTGACCTTAATGTTAATGACAAGGAGCATACTGTCTATTTCCCCAAGAAGATTGATAGGACTTATGGTTTAAATTCAATTGAACATGTTGAGGGCATTCAAGTTGGAGAAATATATTGTCCCATACCAAGGGAAAAATTTGAAACTATTATGATTGGGACCATTGCTATCAAGGTTGAGGTAACATAATCATTAGTGGAATACAAAGTTTTGTTTCATATGAAATTGTTTTGGTAACAAGACTTGATCAACCTCGTTAACAAAAGGATTTCATTGAACAAAACAATGTTTTCACCATGATTATCTTTGTTTACTTCTATTCTATCCATTTTAGTTTTTTCTTTCGTTTAGTTTAGTTTTCTGTTGTTAGTTGCTTGGTTGTTAGAGTGTCTTAGAACTTCTAAAGTTCTAGCCTTGTCTTGTCATTGCATCATTTCAAAAACCTTTTTCTGTCAGAAAATCATTCTTTTATACCTGAAAATTGCTCAAAAATAAAGTGTCTCGAAAAATTCCAGAAAATTCATATTAAATTTTTACGTGAAAAAAAGGGGCAGAGAAGTGACTGGAAGGTACCAGCGGGGCCCACCAGGCAGGCACACCACCTGGTGGCGCGGCCAGCCCAGGGGCGCGCCTGCCCATGGTGTGGGCCACCCCAAGCCCTCCACTCACTCTCTCACTTCCCACTTTCTTCTCTCTCCCAAGAAAACATCAGATCATTGCTCGAAATCGCGTTCTTACTGTTCTTGCCCTCGATTTTTCGATCTCGTTGTTCAGCCCATCTTTGCTGCTAAAATTTGGAGCAATTGTTCTCCGGTATGTGACTCCTCCACTTGTCCAAGTAGATTTGTGTTTAGTGGAGTATATCTTGAGTATTTTGCTGCTGTAGGTGACAGGTTATGAGAACTTGTAAGCTTGTTCAATGTTTAGAGATATAGTTTTGATGCATGTTTAGGCCTCTACAAGTCCCTATGAGTAGTGCCCTCATTATATGTTCACTTTGCAATCGCTTGTTTAATAAATGTTTAAATTTCAGAATAGAAGATGAATGAGCATCAACTCAACCAACATGAACTGAGGGTGCCTGAGGTTATGAAGGTTTACTGAGAGGAGGAAGTTTTTCCTTCCATCTATCCATGCTCCAAATTCATGAGGGCTGCAGGAATTTCCCAGGACTTCCATACTTTGGTTGCTAATGCAGGATTGGAGCACTTTTTGGAAGATGAACGTTGTCAATTTGTGAAACTAATGATGTTTGTAGTGCAGGACTTTCAATTTAGTTACTCTTTGCCTAACCCCATGGTCCACTACAAAATTTCACAATATAGCTGTCGACCTTTCTCTCGATGACTTTTGTGCAGCTATTAAGGTACCTCAGTGGGGATCATGTGGAAGGATTAAAGAGCGACCTACACCACTCATGGACTTGTACGCAGAGATTTGCCAAGGGAGCAGCTTCTTGAAGGAAAGCAGGAAAATCAGTAATATTCATCTCCCTTCTATTCGCTACTTTGCTTACTTTATTGCCAAGTGTGTTCTTGCTAGGAAAACTGCCAATAAGTTATCTTCGTATGATCTAGCATTCATCTCAGCTGCTTTAAAACGAGATAGGACTTACAACTTGGGTGCCTTGATAGCTTTCCGCCTTGCTGCTAACCGCGAGAAAGGTGGGATTTTTGGAGGCATCATTGCCTCTCGTTTATTAGCTTTGCATGGTTTAGTGCCCCATCATCTAGACCTACAGTTTCCCATAGAAAGGCTTGATCTTAATTCCATGATACAGCATAAATTGTTTCTTCTTGGGATAATCTGAGTGAGTTGTCCTATGAAATATCCTTTCTCAAGGCTGTTTGGAGAAGGAGCAAGTCCGAGCGAGTTGTTATTTTGCCTGCACCTATTTTGTTTAACCTTGATAACAGGGTAGGGTGGTCCCTCACGGAGGAGGAGCTTGATACGTACTTGGGAGAGCTCTCCCAACAGGAGCAGGATACTAGAAGGGAGGTCACAGATGATTCGGTTCAGCCCTCGAATGAGGGGGAGTCTTCATATCAGCAGCCTACCTATGATTGGGGAGCTTCTTCTTCTTCCCAAGGGCCAAACTACGATCATTCTTACAATGACCCGCCTGCTTGGAACCCTTACTCGTACTGGGATTGATACCCACTTAGGCCAAAGGCCTAAGCTTGGGGGGGAGGTACACCGACATCGCACTTATCTCCATATCATTTTGCATCGGTACTTTGTATATTCATGTTTCGTTCTCTTTTTAGTTTCCGTTCTTTCTTTGCTTTGGCCTTCTAAAACACAAAAAGACCAAAAATATTTCTGTTGTTTCTCTTTGTTTGCTTCTTCTTCTTTTTTCCTTGGTTTGCTTTTCCCTTTTTGCTTTGTTCAAACTATTTGAAAAACCCAAAAATATTTTTGCTTTGCTTGTTCTTCCTTTTTGGTTCTTGTTTTAAAAAATCGAAAACACTAAAAATATGTGTTGTTCTTCTTTGGTTTTGTGAGTTTGTTGCAGGGTTCAGTAGTCCTCAGTGGAATTTGGTTTCATGTTATTATTCAAGCCACACAAGTGAAGAGCAATAATGAGGATTAATGACAACTTGAGGTGCAGTAAGAGGCTGGTAACGAACTCTATTTGTTTTTATTTTTGTACATATACTCATCATTGTGGGCATGCTTAGTCTGTTTATGTACGGTGTATGTTATTTATGGATTCTTAGTAGTTCTTGCTTTCATATGATTAGTTCCAGCTTGCTAATAGTTTGTAGCATGTGATATGAATGTTTGCTTGCATTACTCTATTCATAACTTGGTATGACACTGTGGTATCCTCCTCTGAATGTTTCACTTGAATTGACTTGGCACATGCTCACGCATGCACATGACTGAAATAATCAGTTAGGCCTCGATGAATTATTTTGCCTCAGGGGTCTTGAATCACTTCCATGCCATGATTAGTTCAGTTTTGTTGCAAGCATGATTATGACAGTTATTGCTCTCTCGTTTGTCGCTCCCTTACTATTGCTAGCCTTCACTTACACTGAGTATAAGTTTTACTCGTGTTTCCAACTCCCTAAAACCAATATTGCCAAAGTGTCCACCATATCTACCTATTAGCATCATTTGCTATTCCGTGCATATTAAGTATGCCTTGTTTTCTTCCGAATAAAATGTTTGCTTGTTATGAGAAAGTTAGTTAGTAAAGCGCTCACAAACTTGATGGCACACTTTATTTTCTTGCACTTAATAAACCTGAACCATTGCGTCCTTCTTTGTTGTGTATATACTTGTGCTTTATAAGTTGAAGTTAGCAGAACCATGTATCACGGGAAACACTTTCAACACTTTAGGGTACTTTGTACCCTGTTGATATCATGATTATTTTGCTTATTGCCCGTCTAATTCTCATCACATAGTGTTGTACAAAGGTATGAGTTTCAAATCAAATTATTATTTCCCTTGCACCTTTGGTTGGATTGTAAAACTGAGGGGGAGTGTTGATCCTAGTGTGTGCTTGGTTATGTTGCACACATCTAGGGGGAGCCCTTCTCTCCCTTTCAAACTGTGTTGGCTATCATAATATTTGTCATGCAAATGTGTGTGTTGTCCTCAAACACCGACAAGGGGAGATTGAAAGGGCATTTCCCTACTTAAGTGGTTTTGATGTTTGATGATAACACACGTGTCAGACTAATCGTTTGCTAAGTACTTTTCAGTGTATCCTTGTTGTTAGGGCATTCGTTTCCCCTCAAAAAGGTCAATAGCAAGACTTATTTTTCCTAGATCTTTTTGTATGAGTCGTAGGAAAACCGTACTATCAAGAGGGGGTCTGTGTGGGAAAGTTTGGGTGGAATCAACTCTATTCTATACCCCATCCAGCCTTCCCTCGGGCCTCGTTTTGTACCAAGGTTTTTGGGGGTGTCGAGGAGTATTTCCCGAGCCCAGCCCCGGCTCCCATAAAATTTCACCTCCACTATTTTGCAGGCCATGTTTGAACGGGCTCAACCCCATACACCCTGGCAAACCCACATGAAACCTTCTCATTCACGTGTGTATTGAAACACTACCCTGTGTTCGTGTTTTCGTTCCTTGCTTGCTCACGGGTCAGCCCCGCGTTTTGGATGAACGGACAGCTGTCACCCAATCCACCTGGGGTTAATACTCTCTGATCCACCCAAATACACATGTACAAAACAAGGCCTCAATGGTTGAGAACTAGAAGGAATTCTATCCCTGTTGTTGCTGCCTACACTGTCTATGTCACCCGGTAGTACCAAAAACGACATTCGGTACTACCGTGGCGTCGGTAGTACCGCATGGCGGTAAGCCCATCTGTGAGCCTTGGCTCATCCTCTACCCCATCTGATACCTCTGTCTCGGCACTACCGCTTCTTTCGGTACTACTGCTGCTACTTCTAGTACTACCGCTCAGTGGCACCACCGCTTGTTGCAAGTGTGTCCTACTAGAGGAGAAAGAGGATTATCCACCTCCTCGTGTTCTCACCCGGTACTGCATCTGGTACCATTCTGGTAGTATCGGTCATTTCCGGTACTACCGCATCTAGGTCAGGTAGTATCGGTCGGGATAGTTAGTAACTGGTAGATTCCCTCTCTAGGGTATAAAAGGGCCCTTCTTCCCCAACGGGAAGTATGCCTCTTTATCTCTCTCCTCCATTGTTCTTGAGCTATAGTTTCACTAGATCTCTCCCCATAGTGCTCCAATCTCCTTGATTCTTAGGGATTTGGCGGAGAAGGTCTAGATCTAGGGTTTCACCAAAGAAAAGTTGATTCCCCCTTGTTTTCCTTTGTGGATCTTGTTACTCTTGGGTTCTTTGAACCCTAGATGGAAGAGGTCATTATCGGAGCTCGTGCATTGGTGTAAAGCTTCGGGGTCGTGTTGGGAGACACCAAGTGTTGTGGAGATTTGCTCAACAAGTTTGTAAAGGTTTCGGTCACCGCCTTCAAGGTCACCGCATAGTGGATCGTGTACTTGCCGTGAGGCAGGTGCGTGGGAGAATAGGGTGAGGCCTCCTATGGCGCTGGTGGTCTTAGTACCACCCACCCCTCCAAAGGAGACGTACTTTCCCTCAAAAGAAAGGAACTTCAAGAAAACATCTCTATGTCTACTCTTGGTTATTTCTATCCTTTACTCCCTACTATTGTTGCTTGCTTGCTTGCTTGTCATATATGTTCTCTCACCTAGTTGCATATGTAGAGAACTTACTTTGTGTCAAGCCTTAATTTTAAGGGAAGCTAAAATTTTAGTAGAGCCTATTCACCCCCCCCCCTCTAGTCGCTTATACCGATGTTTTATTCAAGTTGAATGTTCATAAAGCGACTAGCCATTTCGACCATTTCATCCATTATCGGCTGAGATAAATGAACACGGGCTTAAAACACTCATGGGCTATACAACAAAAGCAATATGAGAAAAAGAAAAAATAGGCAACCACTTACATGATTCATATCAGGCTTGGCCTGGTTCTCTGACATGACTATGCCTTTGCCAGCATCTTTCGACTTCTTGCGGGGAGGAGCTTTGGGAGTCACCTCAGGGTCTTTCAGAGTCAGGTCACCTGTAGTTTCTACTTTCAGGTGTAGGGGTTCCGCGTATGAAAATGATAAAATTTTACCCTACACCCATGAACCCCTGATGTTGCCAGGACCTATCTATTAGTAATGAAGTAACGAGAGGGGCTTTTCGCGAACTTACTGATACGTCCAAAACGTATCTACTTTCCCGAACACTTTTGCTGTTGTTTTTCCTCTAAACTTGTGTGATTTGGATACAACTAACACGGACAGACGCTATTTTCAGCAGAATTACCTTGTGTCTAGTTTTTGTGCAGAAAATCAACTATCAGGAAAAATCCCGGAAAATATGCCAAAAATCCTATTTCGTCAGAAGACTCACGGAGCTAGAATACGAGACGCAGTGGGCTGGGGCCCAGCCACACCACCTGGCCGCGCGGGCTAGGCCTGGCCGCGCCAGGGGGTGGTCTGGCCGCCCAGACACCCCCGCCCACGGTCTCCCTCTTCGCCTATAAGTTGCCTTCGGACCTAAAAACTCAGGGGGGTGACGTTTTTCTAGAAAGAGTTCCACTCCGCCGCCACCACCAGATTCCGTGATTTGGAACCAGAAACTCTGTTCTGGCACCCTGCCGGGACGGGGAATTGGAGAAGATCATCGCCATCATCATCACCATCGCTTCTCCATCGACCATCCATGTTTCCCCCATCTATGAGTGAGTAATCCCCCGTTGTAGGCTATGGGGATGGTAGGGATTGGATGAGATCGTTCATGTAATGGCATCAGATTGTGAGGGCATGCTGCCTAGTATCTATTATTAGTGCTTTTTGACTTTGTTGCGACTTGTTATGCTTAATGCTTGTCACTAGGGCCTGAGTTCCATGATTTCGTATCTGAACATGTTATTGATTCATTATGATAGTATTGTTTGTGGTCTTACCTGCAAGTTGTATACACACGTTGTTGTCCGGAACCAAAGGCCCCGAAGTGACAGAAATCGGGATAACCGGAGGGAATGGCTTTGATGTGAGGATCACATGTATTCACGGAGTGTTAATGCTTTGCTCCGGTGCTCTATTAAAAGGAGCACCTTAATTCTCAGTAGGTCCCTTGAGGCCCCGCTGCAAACGGGTTGGTAGGACAAAAGATGTTGTGCAAGTTCGCATTGCGAGCACGTATGACTATATATGAAACACATCCTAGGATTATTTAGTACTTGGATGCTTTATCTTATTTATCTGCAAATGCCCTATGTTCTGATTGCTATATGAATTGTCTTGTCCATGCAACGCCCATCCATCCATCCTTATGCCTACCGCGCTTTAATCCTACTGTCTACTGCAATTGTTACTACTGTCTTTGCCTTTACTACTGTTGTTACTTTACTATTCCTACTACAAACCTATTGCTACTGATAAACTGTTGTGAGCAAGATTGTTTCCAGGTGCAGCTGAATTGACAACTCAGTTGTTAAGGCTTATAAATATTCTTTGGCTCCCCTTGTGTCGAATCAATAAATTGGTTTTCACTTCCCTCGAAAATACTGCGATACACCCCCTATACTTGTGGGTCATCACTTACCCTTGAAGACAAATAAGCGTTGTCAACTCTCAGGAGAGCGTGGTTGATGTAGACGAGCCGACGCCGACCTTAAGCTCTTGATGAAGTCCTTGTGCTCCGGTGGCTCCAATGACTTGAGTGCCTCAAGTGTGACACCTCGCGGGGAGTTACATGCATCCGGTGCCTGGCAATGACTCCCGCTTCCCCGATCCAGGAGCGGTTGCGGAAGTAGAGCTCCTGGATCTGAATCCCACAACGCGATGATGCTCCACGGTGAAGATGTCTCTCGTTCGTGCGGTCCAAACTTGGGACCATGGTCACGGGAGAGAGAGAGAATATCAATTGGAGGTATCCCCAAAAGTGAGGAAACCTTTATTGAATATTGTGTGTATTTATCTGGCCAAATACCCCCACTATATATAGGGATAGGGGAGGTACTACCTCCCTCAAAGTCCCAGGGTGGGACTAAAGGAGAGGAGAGGGGGTGTTGCCGGCCAGCCCTAGTGGGCCCCGCGTGGGGGGGGCTTGGCCAATGTCGGCCACCCCCTTGCCTCCTCTCTCCTCTTGCCTTTCCCTCATGGGCCCTTCTCCCTCTGGAATTGGCCCATTAAGCCTTTTGACCTTTTAATTGATTTTCACTTTATTAAATAATTATGAATAAATGATTAAATCAATATATAACATTTTCACATATTATTCAATCTCCGTGATTATGGAACACCTTCCATATCCACTCCGAACACCCTCCAGACTTACCAAAACCCTTCCGGTTTTCTCTCTTCTCTTCTTCAGTGATTCTACCGATCCTGTAAACACTCTCTAAGCATCATCAAGCCCTTGAGTGTGATACCCCACAGTTCAGGAACACTCCAGACATGGTCGAGACACTCCCGGACCAATGATTGATAGAGGGACCTGGATGGCCATGTGACCCCTGTGCATCCCACGTAGATCTTTTGTCGTTTGAACCAGGACAGTCGTGTCTTATTCTCTTTGTCTCTCGATACTTGCAGTGCCTGAGATCTGATCAATGACATCACCATTTCGTGTTCAATCTTGTTACCGAACAATGCTACTTGACTCGTTCCGACAAGTGATATCCATGTGATCAAATCACACGCTGCGCAACTATTGGATATAACTTCTCCGAGTGGGCCCTCGAGTATCTTTCTGTCACGCGGATGGACAAATACCGCTCTTGACATATATTGCCTCTACAGTTCCTCCGAATACCTGAACACACCTTTATAGTCACTGTATTACCAAGTGACATTTGATGCTATCTAAGCACTCTCGGGAGACATTGATTGATATAGCCTCATGGTCTAAGGAATAATCTATGAGGGTCTATTCTAATCATCGTAACTTGAACTTCGTGACATGATCGGGTCATGATGTTTAGGTTGGGTATTGGTTCATCATCTCATGCTCAGAATGAGTTGACTCCATTTCCAACTGGCATAAATGCAACATGATCAGAAAACCTTGATCATCTGTTGACCAATGAACTAGTGACTAGAGTTTCACCGGGAACCCCTGGTTGTTTATATATCACATGTGTATTAATGTTTCCAATACAGTTATAGCATGATATAAAACTTAATCGTAAACTTTATGAAATATGATAATAATCCTTATTATTATTTGTCTCTAGGGCATATTTCCAACAGTCTCCCACTTGCACTAGAGTACAAATAAACTAGATGCATTTGTTCTTAATCATTGACACCACATTTCCAAGTACCCTGAACATGCTTGCTCATGGAAGAGGTTGAGTCTTGGTCTTGTACTTTACAGTCCCAAATCCTTTGCAACTTACTAATGTCACCTTGATTGACATTAATACTTTATCATCACATGATAACATCTTTGTGTATGCATCATCGCTATGGCAGCAGAACGAAACCGAATTCCAGGAGCCTACAGTGACTTTAGATCAACCTCGAGGGCTTTCTCATGAGCACTATGTCCTGGGAGACATCATTCTACATTAAAAGCGAAATAGCCCTGCCATAACATTATACATCACTTTAGATAGTACCCTTATATATTATTATAAATGTAATTATCGAAACACGAGTGCCCTGGGAAACTTTTGATGGCACCCCTGCCAAGTGAGATTATGATCTTCTACTGTCTCTCTAATTATCTGTCTAGTAGTAAAGGAGAAATAGGCAAGTCAAACAGTCCAATTTGACAAGTAATCACATTTAGCTAGATTGCACTGTTCCAATTCGAACCAAATCACAAGTGTATGTTCACAAAAAACTATTAACGTCCCAAAAGCATACCCGTTGAATTGAGTTGTTAGGGCATGCGGATAAACTAGTAGTCCTGCAACAATTTTAAATAAGCAGATAGATGATCTCCCTAACTAAAAATAAAATGATCATTGCAAAGGTACTTAGCTACATATAACAGTCGTGGTCAACTATATAAGTAGAAATATAGTTGTAAGATTGCACAACAGATCTAAATACAGATATGAATGAGAATAAGCTTGCCTAGCTAAATATATAGAGTAGTGAAATAAGTTGGCTGAAAAATTTCTTCATCAATCTAGCAAATGACAGGCTGAATATTCAGGTTAGTGCAGACTGAATATTTAGCAAATGACAGGCATACCGATGCAGTAATTTTACTTCCATCTAGAAAACTTGCATATTTAGTACTCCAACTTAAAAGAACATAATTTTACTTCCATCTAGAAAACTTGCATATTTAGTACTCCAACTTAAAAGAACAGGATGAAATTAAATAGAGTTCTAGCACGTCTTACTGAAATGTAGGCTTTAACTGCCTCAGACTTCACTTCATTGATTCAGTATGCCTGGATGTGCCTTCATGCTGTAATCACTAATACAAAAGCATCCATCAAATAAAATTATATGAAAGACACAATGATAATATGAAGAAAAAAAAGGAGCTCGTCCTTGCAGAGTAAATTGCTTCACTCGTTCATACATACATCATGCAAAAGAAATTACAGGAACGAATCCAAGGTTAGTATCAAAGGATGAGCAACTTTTTTTATCAACTTCTATGGGTTATATCTTATTTTGACTTTGCCAAAACAACATCCAGATTTCTAAAATAAAATGCAGAACCGAAATTAATAGACAGATCTAGCAAAATCAATCTATCCCTACTCCGCACTTGCAAAGAAGTCCACTATATCCATATCAATCAGTATCAAGAAGATGTAGAAAAAAGGTTAGCTAGTAAAGAATCAGCCGCATGGAACAATCTTCTTTCTTTTGTCTCCAAGAACCCTAGAAACCGTGGGAAGAGGTCATGGGAAGGAAGAGGAGCAGTAGGGACATATCCTCAGCAGTAACGCCGGAGGTGGACTCTTGCTGTCGCCGGCGAGCTCGTTCACCTCTAGGTCGCTAGAGAGCTCGTTCACCTCCAGGTGGCCGGAGAACTTCCGTCAACGGCCGCCGCCATGCCGCACGAAAGAGGGAGAATCAGCCTGACTCCTCCGGTTCATCGAGCGAGCATCGTCGCCTCCGGTCCTCGCGCTCGCGCCGCCGCCACCTGCGCAGTCACGAGAGATGGGATCGGGAGAGAGGGGGCTCTCTCTTTCTTTTGCGAGAGTGACTGTTCGGAATCGGTTCCACGGGTAGGGAGGAGATGTTTTTGACCCCGGTCGACTGGGCAAGGATGGGAGGGATTGGGCCGGGGTTACATCCTGGCCGGGTGTAACCGAACGTGCAATTAAGAGTGGGCGGGGATTAATTCCCAGCCGAACGAATCTCGGCTGATCCACGGGGATTTGGCGAGAATCCCGGAAGGGTTGGGATTAACCGAACAAAGCCTAAGGAGGTGGATTCCTTCGTCGAGTGATGTCCACAAACTGAATGTTGATGCGACGGTCTCGAAGTCTGACATCAAAGGTTCAGCTGCCGCGGTCTGTGACTATATCTTCTTGCTTCGGTTGTTGTCTATTTGGGTGTCACTGATCCTTCTATACTCGAAGCATTGTCTTGTCGAGAAGCTACAGTGTTGGCAGAAGACCTGGACATTAATCGCATGATCATTGCTTCTGACTGCAAACAGGTAGTAACAGATATCGTTGAAGGGACACTTGGAATATATGGAGCGGTTGTCTATGAAATTAATAGTAGGACTGCATGGTTCCATTAGTGCAAGTTCATCTTTAAGGGCAGATATTCAAATTTTGAAGCCCACACATTAGCTAAACATGCTTTATCTTATGGTGTCGGCAGCCACCGTGGCTGCGTTAAACTTCCCTGTAAACATTATGCAATGAAGTCTGGCTGATTTATCTCAAAAAAGAAGGCACCACAGCAATTTTGAATTCTTAGCCATCCGATCCATACATGTTTGCATCCGCTATGTGTTACCGAACCGTCAGTGAACACGAATTTTATTCTGTTCGATGGGTCAGGCAGTTGAGCGTTCCACGAAACAAGTTTTTTTAGTTTCTCCATGAAACGAGTTAGGACACACCTGGTTCGTCGGGCCGCTAGGCGCTAAGCATACATATGGGCCTAGCTGTTGGGCCTTCATACCATTTTTGTCCTCATAGCTGTTATGGTAGGATGTGGGAAGAAACGAACAGACAACCCTCTAGAGGCGGCTGAATAATGGCGATGGAGCCGGTATGTATTCCTCTTTTAAATATTGCTGGTATTGGATGCGCGTTACATTCGTTCGCCTCCTTCCTTTGTCAGCTCGTCCATAAATCTGCGTGTAATCGGCAGCCTCCCTCCTCTCTGCACTAGCGTAGCACGGCCCGCAAGATCCGGCGAACTCACGAGGAGGAATAGCGAGAAGCTTTTAGCTCCTCATGTTCTGGATATCTCCGAGGATATGCTGCTCCGCTAGCAAAAAATGGTGGACTCTCATTTAATCGTCCGGAACCACACAAAGCCTGATCTCGCGCGACCGATTTTGTGGGGGGACTACAAGCGTGTAATTGCGCTCGGAGGCTCCCGCTGGTGTGTCCCTTTGCAGTGCCTCTTCTCCATCAGCATGATCAGACGGTTCACTTTTTCTTTGTTACTCTAGGTTCGAGTTGCAGCATGATCTTGTTACTGTAGATTCAAAATCACAGTAAAGGATTTTGCGTACAAAAGGATGAGAAGGAGTTCCTAACAGACAAGTTCGGCGACCTGGTGTAATTGCAGAAATTCATCATGACAATGCAGGTTTTCCTCTCTACCTGACATGATCATCGGCCACCATACCCTGATACAGAAAGATGTTGATTTTTTTTGATTAATCATTACCACATGGCGATTTGCAGCTCTCCTCTCTCGGAAAGCATCGAATTGGGTTACAAGACAACTTAGCATGATTGTTGATGCTAGCCTCCAAATTGTTTCCCTTGATTATTTATAGTGCTAGCCCTCATGCTCAAGTGGATTTGGAAACTTTACTAGGACCATGATGGGATCTGGGCTGATCTCATTCGCGCCAAGTACTTAAGGGGTAGGGACCTCTTTTCCGGGAATGTGCCAACCAATGGATCATAGTTTTGGGAGGCAATTTAGAAAATCAAGTGGTTCTTTAAACTTGGCGCTAAGCACGGGGTACAAAATAGGAGGCACACCTTCTTTTGGATGGATTGGTGGATTGGGTCAGCACCTCTGCGGGAGAGGTTCCCACTTTTGTTTAGCTGTTGAGTTGACCCTTTTATATCGGTCGAAAAGGCAAAAGTGGGTTCAGATCTCCTCTGGGACTGGAGGATCCATTTTAGGAGACACTTTGTTCTAGCGGAAGCTGTAGAATGGGAGAATATGACTAGGGAGGTCCAAGCGCCGCCTATCTCTACTCTTGAGGACGTGGTATCGTGGTCCCTTGGCTTCTGGGGAATACTTGGCCAAACCCATATATCTCAGCATGTCACGAGGGCCAGCGGTGACAAGCTTCAAAGATATTTGGTGCACAAGAGTCCCTCCAAAGATCAAGGTTTTGTTGTGGCAATTGATTAGAGGGAGACTGTCGTCCAGCGAGCAGGTGGCAAAGCACAACAGCCCCTACAATGGAATTTGTGCTCTCTGCAACGAGCTAGAGGATTGTAACCACATTTTCTTTACTTGCACTCTAGATCGTTTCATGTGGGCAGGAGTTAGGGAACTCATGCACTATGATTGGAACCTAGCCAGGGCTCGGGATTTCCTCGCCTTAGCCCAATATTGATGGACCCCTTCCGTAGGATAGTTTGGTATACCTTTGTGGCGCAATGTTGGACATTGTGGCTTATTAGAAACAAACTAACCTTTGAAGGAAAGGTTCTAGGAAACACTACTGATGCTTTCTTCCAAATGTCTATACACATGCAGTCATGGAGGGTTCTAGCCAGATAGAGGGTCTGTTCGCTGGTAGACGATGCACTGTGCAAGGTTAGGCGACTTCACGCGTTGACAAGATCATGAAGCAGCAATCGATTGTCTTATATTTATCATTAGCTTACTGGTGTTTTAATGATATGTGCTCGATTGGCGTTGTCTGCCTTGTAAGAAGGTTGTAATCCCTAAACTTGCTATGGGGGTGTGTGTGTGTGGAGTTGTATCGAACCTATTGCTACCGTGAGAGGCTTTATATGGCCAGGCCATGATGCCTTCCATTTAAAAAATTAGTTTACCATGATTTCTATCATATTTAAGAACTCGAACCTATATAGGTTATGTTCTTACCTTGTTCTCTTGTTTTGCTAGCTTAGCTCGTTTCTGTTTCAGGTTTTTAGGTTGTGGTATTGTAGGGTTTTCCATCATTGTAGTGTTTTCTAATACAAAACAGCATGCATTCCGGTGAGTGTTTAAGAAAAAAGAGTGATGAAGGGTTTGGATGCTCTATGATTGGTTACTCAATGCTTTATGAGTGATGAATTCTTCTTTGGTAAATCTAAGCATTTGGTGCAGGACTAAACTGTTAGCTTTGCGACAATCAAATAATGAAGAACGAAAACGAAATCACATCAAGGGGGACACAGATTTAACGTGGAAAACCCTCTTCAACAAAGAGAGGGAAAACCACGGGCGCCAGCCAGCGAAACTTCACTATAACGGGGAGTGTTTACACAACACCGAGGATTTCACAGATGCAACTTATCCCAGCCGGCGGCTTATAAGAGGTTTATATAACGGTGGAAACCTAGGTCTTTGACGATCCGTACCGGCCCAAGCCTCCGGCAACTTATCCGCATCGGCCCAAGCCTCCGGCGACGGGTCTCGCTCCACTTCGTCAGAAGTTGGCCTTTACTTTGTAGAATTTGGATCAACATATAACAAACTCCACCTTGAGACAAATTCCATCTTCTAGCATCAACAGTAATCATCTCCCTGAACAAATAAACAAAAAACTTTCGGCGCCAATAGCCACTTGGGCTAAGTAGTTATACCAACTAAGATTGAGCATAGCTCAACCTTAGCAACAGGAACAGGTTTTGTCATCATATCAGCAGGATTATCATGAGTGCTTATCTTGCATAACATTAGTGTACCTTGTGCAACAACATCACGGACATAATGGTACTTGATATCAATGTGCTTTGTTCTCTCATGGAACATCTGATCCTTAGTAAGGTAAATAACACTTTGACTGTCACAGAACAGGTTAATGCAAGAATCATCCTGACAAAGCTTAGCATACAAACCTTTCAACCAAACAGACTATTTGCAAGCTTCAGCAATAGCCATATATTCTGCTTCGGTTGTAGATAGAGCAACAACTGGTTGTAGCGTTTCCTTCCAACTCACGGTACATTCACCTACCGTGAACACATAACCTATGAGGGACCTCCTCTTATCCAAATCGGTAGCAAAATCTGAATCCACATAGCCTGCGAGTCCCTCACCAGTCTTGCCAAACTTCAAGCAAGCGTTGAATGTGCCACAAGGTACCTGAAAATCCACTAAACAACTTTCCAATGTTCTTTACCAGGATTAGCCATGTAACGACTCACCAAACTCATAGCATATGATAAATCAGGGCGAGAACAAACCATAGCATACATGAAGGAACCAGCAACACTAGAATAAGGAAATCGAGACATGTACTCAATATCTTCATCAAAACTAGGACATTGCAATGCTGACAATTTAAAGTGAGGAGCAATAGGAGTACTAACTGACTTTGCATCATGCATATTAAAACGTTGAAGAACTTTCTCAACGTAAATTTGCTGACTAAGAAACAACAACCTAGATTTTATGTCCCATTTAATTTCCATACCTAGGATTTTCTTAGCAGAACCAAGATCTTTCATCTCAAATTCACTACTTAGGTGTGTCTTCAAAGTAGTGATTTCTTTCATGCTCTTGGCAGCAACTAACATATCATCGACATATAACAACAAGTAAATAGGTGATCCATTAACAAACTTTATGTAAACACAACTATCAAACTGTGATCTCTTAAAACCTTGTGAGATCTCTTAAAACCTTGTGAGATCATAAATGAATCAAACCTTTTGTACCACTGTCTTGGAGATTGCTTCAAACCATAAAGCGACCTCTTCAATTTGCACACAAAATCCTCTTTTCCAGGAACTATGAACCCTTCAGGTTGGTCCATGTAAATCTCCTCCACCAGTTCACCATGCAGAAAAGCGGTCTTTACATCTAGCTGCTCAAGCTCAAGATCATGCATAGCAACAATAACAAAGAAAGCACGAATAGAACTGTGCTTCACAACTAGAGAGAAAACATCATTATAATCAATACCTGGAATCTGGCTGAAACCTTTTGCTACTAACCTTGCCTTAAACCTTGGAGGCTCATTAGGAGACAAACCTTCCTTTCTCTTGTATATCCACTTACAGCGGACGGCCTTCTTCTGTTTAGGCAAGCACACAACTTCCCATGTGCCATTCTTATCAAGCGATTGCATCTCTTCTTGCATAGCAGAAACCCACTTCTCGCAGTCAACGGATGCAACAACCTCATTGTATGTAGCAGGCTCGGTATCATGTTCCACCTGTTCAGCACAAATCAAGGCATAATGAGCAAGATTACATTCTTCAATTAAAAGACGAGGTGGAACTATATTACGCCTCGGTCTATCAGTAGCAATAGATTCTTGTGGCTGCTGCAAAACAGTAGGTGAGTGCTGAACAACACCATCGTTAATATTCTCCTCATGAGTATCATCAACAACAACATTATAATCAACAGTTTTCTATAGGTGCTCCACCTGCACACTAACTCCCTCCTCTCCAATAGCAACAAGAGAGGGATCTGATGGCAAGTTGTCATGATACATAACGGATTCATTGAAAACAATGTTCCTACTCAACAAAATCTTTTTAGTTTCAGGATTCCATAGTTTATATGCCTTAATTCCTGAACCATAACCAAGGAACAAGCACTTAATAGCTCTAGGCTCTAACTTTCCATTATCAACATGAGCATAAGCTGTGCAACCAAAAACTCTCAACTGTGAATAATCAACAGGCGAACCTGACCATACCTCAATAAGAGTTTTCTTCTCAAGTGGAATAGAAGGTGACCTGTTGATGAGGTAGCACGCTATGTTGGCTACTTCAGTCTAGAAATGTCTATGCATACCTATATTGGACAACATACAGCGAGCCCTCGAGATGATGGTTCTGTTCATGCGCTCAGCCACGCCATTCTACTGATGAGTGTAAGGGATGATGTGGTGCCTGATCATACCATCATTACTGCAAAACTCCTCAAACTCATTAGAATAGAAATCCATACCATTGTCAGTACGTAGTACCTTTACCTTCTTTTCAGTTTGCTTTTCTACCATAACTTTCCACTTCTTAAAAGCATCAAAAATATCAGATTTATGTTTCAGAAAATATGGCCACACTTTTCTCGAGTAGTCATCAATAATAGTAAGCATGTAATTAGCACCGCCAATAGATGTCTTACGGAAAGGCCCCCATACATCAGCATGCACATAATCTAAAATGCCATTGGTGGTATGAATGGAAGCATTGAATTTAACTCTTTTATGCTTACCAAAAACACAGTGCTCACAGAACTCAAACTTACCCAAGTTTCAACCATCAATAAGTTCTCCCTTAACCAACTCTGCCATGCCATGTTTGCTCATATGTCCAAGACACATATGCCACAAATTTGTTTTACCACAATCATCAGAATCATTAGAAGTAACAGCAACAACAATACCAGGCAAAGTGCTACCTCTAAGAACATATAACTTAGCAGAATTCATGTCACCTATCATGTGAATAAGAGAACCTTTTGATACCTTTAATAACCTATGCCCACCGGCATACTTGTATCCATCAACGTCCATGGTACTCAGGGAGATCAGATTTCTGGCCATGCTTGGTATGTGCTTCACCTCATTCAATGTATGTGGCATGCCATCATGTGTCCTGATCTTAACAGATCCAACTCCGACAATATGGCACGGGTTGTCATTCCCCACACGTACAAAATCTCCAGTCTGCACAGACTCATATGAACTGAACCAATCTTTGTTACAGTAAATATGAAATGAACATGCAGTATCAAGTATCCATTCATCATCACGAGATGCACAAGCAGCAAAAACGGCTAGACATTCACCGTCAGAACTATCACCAGAAACAACAGCAGCCTTACCAGTACCTTGATCCTTATCTTTCGGTTGGTAAGTACCGTTCCTTTTCTCCTTATTCTGCAGCTTCCAACAATCATCAATAACATGATTAGATTTCTTACAATACCTGCAGAATTTGTCCTTTCCCTTAGACTTTGAACGACTTTTGTCGTCCTTGCTCTTATCTCGGTTGCCATAGTTGTTAGATCTCTGCTCGGTCCTACCACGAACCTGCAGAGCTTCAGCCTTGGATGACGCTCCATCTGCCTGCACCATAGTTTTCATCTTTTCCCTCTGTTTGAGGACCTCTTGTACTTCATCAAGGGTTATTTTATCACAGCTCAATAATATTGTATCACGAAAGTGTGTAAGAACTAGGCAACAAGCATAAGAGTAATAGAGCTAGATCCTCATCATCATATTTTACTTCCATAGATTGCAAATCAGAAACAATCTCTCTGAAAAGAGATAAGTGATTCATTACCGATCCACCTTCCTGCAATCTATGCGATAACAACTTCATCTTCACATGCATGCTATTGATGGAACATGGTAAGCCCATCTTTCTCCATATGAAAGTGCTGCGTCTTACTGGTTAGATCCTTTCACATGCACATCAATTCCAGTTTCAGCCAAAGAGCAGCAGCAGATTTATCTGCCAAAACTTCCTGCAAAATATTATTGGACAGATGAAGTTGAATCATAGACAAAGCCTTACGGTCCTTCCGCTTCTCTTCATTAGACCAGCACTTAGCATCATCTTTCCTGAATCCTTCCAGCGCTTCATCCAGATCTGAAGTTTGGGCGAGAATCGCCCGCATCTTCACCTTCCACAAGCAGAATCTTGTGGAGTAGTCCAGTTGGGGTAGATCAAACTTCAATGACGACATGTCACAAACCCTAGATTAGAACCTGGGGGTCTGATACCACTTGTTATCTTTGCAACAATCAAATAACGAAGAACGAAAACGAAATCACAGCAAGGGGGACATAGATTTAACGTGGAAAACCCTCTCCAACAAAGAGAGGGAAAAACCACGGGCGCTAGCCAGCGAAACTTCACTATAACGGGGAGTGTTTACACAACATCGAGGATTTCACAGATGCAACTTATCTCAGCCAGCCGCTTACGAGAGGTTTATATAACGGTGGAAACCTAGGTCTTTGACGATGCCCAAGCCTCCGGCAACTTATCAGCATCGGCCCAAGCCTCCGACGACGGGCCTCGCTCCGCTCCGTCAGAAGTTGGCCTTTACTTTGTAGAATTTGGATCAACATATAACATTAACCATTAAATAAGAAGCAAACCTTTTATATGTGTGCATGTAGGGTTATCTCAGGCACGAGGACATTCAACAAACCATGGGTTCAGCTCTAAGTCATGAAACAATAGTGCTCATGTTCTTCTGTATATTTTTGTTTTTTGGATCGAAATGCTACATGAGACTTCAAGTTCTTGAAAAATCTTGGAAGTTTAATTTCCAAGATGTTTATTATTGAATAGTCTATAATTTTGGTACAACCTCCGATCCGGCTGAATTGTTGCAGGTTAGTTAAATTGGATTGTAGGGAGTACTTCTTTTTGTCATCATATAATGATTTTTATTTTTTGCATGAATATATGTACTTTGGGAATTTTCCGCCGAGGTAGAAGTCCTTCATATACCATACAAGAGGTGAGGTGAAGCTTTGACATATACTTGAAAGCTACAATGGGAAGGCTCTATTAATTAGGAACTTGGGTGTAGTTATCCTGCTATAATATTAACCTTTTTAGGGTGTTCTCAGTTGATATCACGAAGTGGAATGTAATGGAATGGTTCCACAACTAAGAGTCGTTCTAGTGTTCAGTTGAAAAATGGAATGGAACGAGGTGGTTTCTCAAAAGAGCATATTCTCTCTAGATCCAAAACGCACCCATTCCTCCAAATAGGTGGAATCTCTCTGTTCCTCTATGCTAAAGCCACCCAAACCTTCTCACTCTCTATTCTCTTGCCATCTTTTTTGCTAAATACGCCCAAACATAGAATGGAACCATTCCTTTCTACTTTTTTGGCCCAGCCGAACATAGGATGGAACAATTACATATTCTTGGTTCTAACCAAACATAAGAATGGAACTAACCCATTCCAGTGGAATGGAATCATGATATTCCATTCCACTCCGTTCCCGAACAGAACACACCCTTATAGAGCATGTTTCCTCCGAACAAATCTATTTTTACGAAGCTAATGGTTATGCTCCCAAATCAAAATGCTTGTGTAAAGCTATCCCTTAGAAACAAGCTATCAGTTTGTAATATATACATGTATTTTCTATACATCACTAAGTTAATTTATAATATGCCAGTTGATCTGCATTTCGAAGTGCCAATAATATTTCATATTATTTACATTGTAGGAGAAAATCTCTATTATATGAAAAGAATGAATGGAGGATGCAAATCGAAAGCATGATGCGACCCCTTCCATTGTATAATTTTGAAGACCCCTTCCACCGTATAATTCTGATACGCACAAGCTAAATATCATTAATTTAGGAGAGTATTAGATAGTTAATCTTACAATGTATGTCAACTTTCATACCGAGCCCAGGTCTTCAACCTCACATTTCCTTTTTTAGGATCTTTCAGCTATAGTTATACAGCTTCCGGACAATAGTATCCTCATGGTACTAAGTTTGATTGCTCATACGAGGTACGTCTATTTTAATTTTGTTTGCTTCACAAAATAGTTGTGCATTAGTTTAAGAATATTGTTTGAGTTGAATTTATCACCAAACGATATTGGTTTGAGCTTTTTAGCACTTCAAGCATAGAAAATCTTTGATTCAATTCTTTCTGTTCGTGAGTACTATACATACACTAAAAAATTACTCTTGAAAACAGAAGAATTTGTTCTGTTATACTTAATGATCTGTTTTATATGTGATTCAAAATACTTTGCATTCGGGGATCTATCTCACAACAATTAGCAAGGATCAAACACCTAAAGCTTAGTAAACTCGTAGTACTTACATTTTTGTGTGTGTCCTTTGTTATATGACTTTGTTTTCCTAATCTCCGTACCACAAAACCCTTTAAATTGTAAGTACCTCCATCTACCTTGGTAGCCTGCCAAGAACTACATCTATGAGCCTGCTAGATAATTCTCATAGGTTGCAGACACCCTCTTTTATGTTCAACATTACTGTTTACTGACTTTTACTGAGGCAATTGATAGAAGTAAGTATTTCACCAATTTTCTTTTCATATTTATATGGTGCCCCAACTATTAGTTCTTTACACCATAAGAGTGGGTTGCACCTGATAATATCTTAAGATATTACAACTTGTATGATATCTGAAATTTATTTAGAAATAATAGGCGAGGTCCTTATGTTTTGAAAAATTCAGTCCTACTGTCCTCCTGCAAACTTTATAAGTTTACTTTGACATCTTCAAAATACTATTATTTAGATATGCAATGATGATGCCTAACCATCTATGGATGACTAGGTTATTCAGATAAAGTCATAGAAACAATTTTCTTTTCTTTCAACGTGTTGTAATCACCACCATAGTTACCATGGATCATGGTCTTAAAAATGTTGTAACCTTCCAAATTTTCACTTAGTAGTATGTGGGCATGCATTCACCTTCCATTTTATAACTTAAACTATTTCAACATTCTTGGGTGTCTCCCATGTCCATATATTCTCAAATATTTCTATTCCTCTTAAGTCAAAAAACTTTGTCTGAGGTCCAACCAAAATCGATCGATTTCCCATTTTGGAAGGGACTTATGAAGGTGAAGAATGAGTTCTTCACTAGGGGACATTTCCAGATTGGGGATGGAGCCAACACTCGGTTTTGGAAGGATACTTGGTTAGTAGATTTACCCCTGTCACGATAATATCCATCATTATATAATATTGTGCAACGGACGAACGTGACCGTGGCTCAAGTTTTAGCTTAAGTAACACTAAATATTTGTTATAGGAGAGTACTTAGTAGCACGAAGCAGTCTAATTGGCTCACTTATCCCAAAGGCTTATGATGGTGTAGTTGTCTGAGGACCGAGATAAGTTTGTATGGAACTTAACAGCGTCTGGTGTATTCTCAGTGAAATCCATGTACGAGGACCTTATGAATGATCATACGGTCTTCTTCGGATATATCTTTGGAAATTGAAAATTCCACTCAAAATTAAATAAATGTTCTCCTTACTAAGGATAATTTGATTAAAAGGAATTGGATAGAGTGTAGCAAGTGTTGTTTTTGTGGCTCATAGGAGACCATAGAACATTTGTTTATATATTGTCCTTTTGCTCGTTTTTTGTGGCGCATTGTTCATTTTTCTTTTGATCACCCCACTCCAGCTAATATAACGAATAAGTTTGGGAATTGGTTGAATGGTGTAGATAAAAAGTCTAAGGCAAGAATCCGAATTGGTGTCTCGGCCTTTTGTTGGTCTATTTGATGTTGCAGGAATGATATTATCTTTAACAAAACAAAACATTTAATCTCTTGCAGGTGATTTATATGGTGGCACATTAGGTACAACTATGGGCGTTTCTTCTATCGCAAGACCAGCAGGATATTATGGTTACTGGGTGCAGCCGCTCATGATGGTTGCACGAGATATCTTCACCCAGTCGTGCTGGCGACCTACTAGTCATGTACAATATGTTTAGTGATCATTTGTCGCGTATATTTCACTGGTTGGTGCATGTATCAACCTTATATGATCCTTAAATGGTAAAACTTTTGGATGATGACTTCGTAATAAAAGACCGTGTGCATTGGCTGATGCACTTACTAGGGTTTTTAGTCCCCTTTTCGAAAAAAAATCAGTATGAACAGGACGTCGCACGCTTTCATGGTATGGTTTGAGCATCTACAACGGTGTGTTAAGGCTAGACGCTAGCTAATGGGCAGTTAAGTTTCAGAATCATGCCCTTGGGCCCTTTTTCCTTTCTTTTTTTATTCTATTTTTCCCTTTTTTGTTTCTTTTTTCGTGTATTCTTTTTTTCTTTATTTTTTATAATTTGAAATTTATTCACAACTAAAAATGTTTAGATTATCAAAATTGTTTAAAAAAATTGAAAAATATTCTGATTTTGAAAATGTTTAATATTTACAAAATTCACATTTGTAAAAATAAAATAAAATTTCAAAACAGTTTAAATATAATTTTAAAAAGTTTAGATTTAAAAATGTTCATATTTTTAACCTTTTCAAATTTGAAAAATATGTTTTTAAGTTTTTTAATTTTAAAAATATTCATCAACAAGAACATCCGAGCCTTTTGTCCTAATCAAGTTGGGTCGGCTAGATATAAAACTCAAGCAGAAACTTGAGAAAGAAGCAATCAAAGCAGAAATTAGTAGAAGCATAAGTAAAAAAGAACAAAAAGAGTAAATCAAGGTTTGGCCACATGGATTGCTAATTTCCATACAACCCTATCAAAAGACAAAACTCTAGGCACATTCTAATCCTTGAGGTCCCTTTTAAAAGCCTCCTACCATGTCAACTTTGGATGTGATCATACCAGCACTAAAGCACCAGATTCCACCAGAACTCCGAAGTTAAGCGTGTTTGCGCAAGAGTAGTATTAGGATGTGTGACCTCCTGAAAAGTCCTCGTGTTGCATCCCTTTAACTACGCCTATGTCTCTCTAGGTATAGCCGGTCTCAAGCCTAGATAAAGGAGGAGGGGTTGTGTTAGGCTTGGCAAGCCAATGTAAAACTAGCCTCTCCTATGGATATGAAACACATTAAATTTATAAATATTCATAGTTTTAAAAATATTCACGTTTTAAAAAACCGCAAAGAAGGAACCACCATAAAAACATGAAAAAAAAAAACAAAACAAAAAGGACCTGTTATTGGGCCGTATTGGAAGCGGCTTAGAGCAAGTACAACAAGGTCCAGTCAGCAATCTATAAGACTTAAAATAATATATTTATGCTTAATTGGATGAGAAAGAAAATGGGTGGAACCTTGGTTGAGATTCAGCTGCAGCATGTACTCCTAGACACTATGTGAGAGTGTAAAGTGGATCATGCATTAAGAGTAAGGATAATAGTATAGCTAGCAAACTGGCTATATGAGGTTGCCATGTCACGAAGAGCTAGCTTGTACAACAGTGTTGGCTATAAGGTTGGCTATTAGATTAGTACTAGTTGATATTTTCTCTCTATCTCTTTCTCTTTCATCTCATTTAATGTTTTTGTCTAGGAGGAAGTGTAGAGCTGGCTCTTGCCTGAGACCCAACAACTTGTATTTTTGCTTATCTCTCTCCTTCATATATACAAAATTGTCTAGTCAGTAGGCTTATAGCCCATTATTATACTTGCTCTAATAAAATAGTATATTTTTTCTCTACCTATTGTATATGTTAGATATAAGAATGGCTCTAGATGACATGGACATAGCTTATAGCGAGCAGTTAGATGCACTATTGCCCTTGCTCTTACGAGGAGGCGTCGTATGCCTGCACAAAGTGAGTGGTAAATAGGAGGTCCGGCACTAGCGTTCCTATGATCGTGATTGCGTCCATTCTTAAAGATCACTCTCGTGTTGTGTTTCGACAAGCTTCATAGTAAGGGCATCTCCATCGGGTCGGCCCAATCCTTCCCGGTGCATTCGAACCCGTCCACGCGGACACGCGCGACATATGCGACATTGCAGCGACACGACCCATCCGTCCCGACGCGTCCGGCTCGATCCATCCGTGCATCTAATTTGCGTGACCACTGGATCAGCCCGGACACGCGCGTGTCATGGGCGTGTCCTCCGCGCGTGCTAGTGGCCCACCGGCCAGCGACAGACGTAACAGCGTCGCCGATTCAAACGCAACTACGGCACCGATTCAGACGCAAAGGCCGCGGCAATGATTCAGGACGACAGACTGAATAGCGGCACCGAGTCAGACGCAACTGTGGCAGTCTTCGCCATCAATGACGACGGGACGGGGCGTCGCCTGAGTTCCCGTGCCGACATTGATGGCGAACGCGCGAGAACCTGCGCATGCTCCCACCAACAGGGGCAACTTAAGGGCATCTCCACGACCGTCGGTGTCGCACATCACATCTCCTCTCGCCATCGCCATCGCCGGAGCCACTCAGACAACTAGCCGCCACAACCACCGCAATTGCCGCCAGCACCGCTCCGCCAGTGATGAAGAAGTCGGGGTGGTTTAAGAAGTCGAAGAATGACCACAAAGCTGGTGGATCTGGCTCGAGCGACCGGCGCCGCTAGAGCGGCATGCCATCATTCTTTCGAGGGGTGCTGCCACCGCCGCCCCGGGCGCAGAACTTCATCCGCCCGCGTCGGAGTGGTCTGCCCTACCCGCGCCAGGGTGGTACGCTCCGCCCGCGTCAGCGGAAACGGATGCGTGGCCGACATGTCCAGGCCAGGTCATCGACCACCCGGCACCTCCCGCGCCCGCGCCAGCTCCGGGTCGGCCGCCGCCACACCTCTGGACGCCGCCGGAGTACATCGACCTCGATCCATAGATGGACGGGACAGCGGCGACGACGGCAAGGAGATCGTCGGTAGCTAGGACCAGGGCCAATGTTTTCTTTTTTTTTATCTTTTTAAATGTAATATTTTGTTTAATTATGAATGAACTTTGCACATTTATTTTACGCTCGAATCAGCCGGTTTGAATTTAAAAAAAAACGTGGCCATGCGACATTTGGGGCGTGCCGCGGTCGGCCGGACAGACCGGACCGCGATCCTAAAGTGACCGCGGGCTGATCGAAACGGACAGAAACGGACCGTTTCGTGCGTTTGAGTCGGCCGGGTGGAGATGGCGGTCACTAAGATTCTTTAGATTCATTAAGCTCTCGTCAACAAGGTCACTCTATTTTGATCCAACGAGTGCTAGTGCAACGCTACGCTACCTAGCTCCACTTCTGTGCCGATGATCTCGATTCCAATCGCTCTCGCCATGCACCGTGCGCCCAATAGTCGATCTATGTGGTCCGTGTGGCTGTGCTGCCAGAACAGCAGAACGGTTTGAGATAGCTTATCACGAAACAGCATAACACTTGTTTGCAGTTTCGCTTGAAACAATCTGGTCCAGAAATAATCCAGCCGCAACGGAGCAGAGTACACAGCACAGCAAGGATAAGGGAGGCACGCAGGCAAGGATAAGTTGACAAGTTGTTGTTTACATGGATAGGTCACCAACCTTTTCGCCTGCAGGACCATGTCGTGAAGAAGACTTGTGCTGTCGGAAGGACCATGCATGATGCAAGATACGAGCCTCTCACATGGAATGTTCATGTTCTAAAGCCAATCGATGCAGAGCAATGAACTGAATGAATAAAAGGAGACCACATCGGAATGGAATCGATGATTCTAAGCGACTTTCAGTTTTGCCATGGTGCAAACGTTTTGACCTTCTTGGTTCGGTGGCGCGACAAAATCATCCAGCTCTAGGTTCTTGTCCTCGTCTGACTGTAAAGAACGCAAGGCTCTTTCAGATCGGATTTGTTTTCCAAGTGATTTCAGATCAGATGTGAGCAACGAATAGGTTCCCCTGAATATGAACAAGGAATGACTTCCTCTTTTGTTCAGTTTGGGAGGCAGATGGACCGATCAATTTGTCTGAATTATTGTGACAAGAGGGATTGAAAAATATTGCGCGGTATCCATTATCCAAGCAGTACAGAGATCCTATGCTTGTGCAGTCCACAGAAATACTGATAGATTCGTTTTATCCAAAAAGGTGGTGCCATAACCGAGAATATAAATCAGAATAGCATCTGCAGGCTTAGAACAGAACAGGGATACTGTTCCTCCTCAGGAACCACCTGACTGGACTCGATTCAGGTCTGCAGGACAAGACAAAAGGGACTAGGGGTCCAGAGTTGAGTCTGCCAAGGTGAAGTCCACCTCATTTCTCAAACGAAGAACAAGGTAAACACGGCCAACGATCTGAATAAGAAGCACATACATAGCCATGAATTCTAGGCAACTAGTGCAAGCAGAGAGGGATAGGAAATTCGGACCATACAGGATCGAACACTTGCATTGCATCCTCATTTCAGTGCTCATCTTTTCCACAAAATGGCATCTCGTGGAGGCAACGCATCTCGATCGCCTCGGAATCTACAGCTAAGAAATACTACATAAGAGTACTTGCAGAGATCTGACAATCGATGCCGCACGGCGTGTAGCTACATACTCAATCAGACCATCTCACACTAGGATTACACGGTACAAGGTACACTACATAAAATGCGACCAACCCGCGGGACGCCGCAGCCTCAAACACGCTAGATTCCTCTGCTATGTTGTCTGCTCGGTCGATTATTTCCAAAGGCACTGCCGTCGTTCTAGTTCATCGGTCCAGTGAGCTAATCACCACCCTGCAAGCACATCGGATCGACCGAAATTAGATCGGAACCAACCACGCCTAACATGGTGACCTTATTTGCAACGTCTTTTTCAATTTCTGTTTTGCAGGATGATTATTTGCCATTAGGTATCATTCGTCATGGTGCAAAGAAGCTTGAAGTGGGACCGAAGGTGACGTGCATACGCACCAGTCGTACACAGTGGGGCTTCTAGGCCCAACGGCCGCCTCCTCTCCAGCGCCGGCCATCTTGGATTTCCGGCGAAAAGCCCTCCAGCCGTCACCCCTGGGCGTGGTAGCTGCACAGAAATCCACCAAACATAAAAGCAACAGGTCAGCACGCAGATTAACCACAGGTTTTTATTTTTGGAAGAAGAGGGTCTCCCTCACCCTCCTCTATAAACCAGCAGCTCTTACTATACAAAACCAACAACTGAAACAAAATAGAGAAAGGCCTAAAAGCAAAGCGCTGTGCCCCCTGAAAAATGTTCTTGTTTCTTCCCTTGGACTGGGAGAACCCATTACTACTCTGAATAAAGCTGCAGATAAAACATCAATTTAAAGACAGAAATTCCCGGGAGAAAGACCAATTTCCCGAGATGTTTACCTACTCTGCGAAACGATCCACAGATCAGTGGATGCGTCGCGCTCGACTCGAGGCTCAAAGCCTGATAAAGCAACAAATTATGTGTTTTTCTTCTCCCATTTTCATTGAAGACCCGCGGATTGACACATCGCAGATCCTATAAAAGCAAGCGAGCACGGTCGATCTACACTACGCAGTCTGTAAATTCAATCCTAATTAAAGAAAGAGGCCATTTGTTTTCCTCCTGAGAAAGGAAGAAGGGGCCAAGAAACAGAGACGCGTGCGAGCGAGGCGGAGGCCCACCTGCTGCGAACGGGGAATCCGGCGCACTGGCCGGGGAGGACGGAACTGAGCTCGACTCGCCGGCGAGGACCGACAGACACGGAGGACGGACGATGGTGATGCTGCGGGTCACCGCCGGCGCGACGTCCGCGGCGGCCGCAGCCAGAGGGGACGAGGATGGCGAGAAGGAGGAGCACTTTCGGAGCTTGCCGAGGCCGTGGTCCGGCCGTGGGCCGGCAACCGTCTCGTCCCAGAGCTGATCGAGGAGGCCCATGCGCCGTGCGCGTGCGACGGGTTCCGTATACGCAGTTATGTCGACGTATTGCGTGTCTTCGTCGTTCCGTGTTGGGAAATGGGGAGGGATGAACGCGAGCGAGAATGGCCTTTGGAGTTCGGGGAGGGCGCCGATGGCTGGATTTATAGATGAGATGGCGAGGTTGGGGAGAGAATATAGGGTAGATGTAAGGGGTGCGGGTGTAATTTTGCGTAGTGTATGTGCTACTGCAGAGTGTAGACTCCACACTCTTTCGCTTCTCCGGATATGTCTCGGCTTGGCTCAACTTTTTTTTCAAACCAACTAGTAATAAACTTGTAAAATCAACCGTAGTCTTGTTTGTAATTGGCAGGGAGAGAAAGATCCACACTTGACACTACACATACTACCCTTTACGTTCACCCTTTTACAAAATTAAGCTATAGAATTATACTATAGCTTAAACCTAAGCAAAAGCCAGCCATCTAAGGCTATCTGTTCGCGTACGCGTTTCTGGCCATCTAATATTCACTCTAAGTCATCCCAACTGTGTAGTTTTAGATGTTGACCGAAGTCTTACGAGTTGGTCCCTTCCGTCCCCGCCCCAGCCCCACCCTCATCTCGATCCGTTTCCCTCCACCCGAACTCCCGTCCATCCCAGCCCCTCCACCATCTCCCCCAGCAATATGCGTTGCCCCCTCCACTCATGAGCTCTCCCTCTCACCTCTGCTCCCTCCGCCCCTCCACTCACGAGGTCACTGCCTCCCGTACAGCTCCCGTATCCAGCATCGGTCGCCTCTGCTTCCCCGCCTCGAACCTGGCCAGTACCGATTCAACATCGTCCCCGACCTCACGCACCCGTCCACCGCCATAGTATGTCGGTGGTGAGGAAGATAAGGAGTACGTGAGCGCGTGGGACAGTGGGGGCGAGAGAGTACTATAGCTTAAGCCTGAGCAAAAGCGAGCCATCTGAGTCCATCTACCCGCGCGCGTGTTTCTGGTGGACTGATCTTCACTCTGAGTCATCTCGACCGTGTAGTTTCAGGTGTTGACCGAAGTCTTACGAGCTGGTCCCTCATGTCCCCACCCCCACCCCATATCGATCCCGTTCCCCTCCAACGAGCTCCCGCCCATCCCATCCTCTCCTCCATCTCCCCCAGCAATGTACGCCGTCTCCTAAACTCCCGAGCTCTCCCTCTCACATCTGCTCCCTCCGCCCCTCCACTCACGAGGCCACGGCCTCCCGTAAAACTCCCACATCCAGCATCGGCCGCCTCTGCTTCCCCGCCTCGAACCTGGTCAGTACCGATTCAATATCGCCCCCGACCTCATGCACCCGTCCGCCGCCACGCTATGTCGGTGGTGAGGAAGATAAGGAGGATGTGAGCGTGTGGTACGGTGGGGGAGAGTGAGAGGGGGTGGCACTGGTAGATACGCTCATATGCGGGACTACGCGAAGATGTCACACCATCCATACCGCTTTGACTGGAAAAATCAGGGACGGATGGCGGAAAAAAGGAATTAAAAAGGAGAAGGCCCCCTCCGCTCCCGAGCTCCCCCTATCACCTCCGTTCCTTCCGCCCCCTCTACTCACGAGGCCACCGCCTCCCGTCCAGCTCCCGCATCCAGCGCCGGCCTCCTCTGCTTCCTCGCCTCAAACCTGCCCAATACCGATTCAACATTGCCCCGACCTCGTGCACCTGTACGTCGCCACGCTTTGCTGGTGGTGAGGAAGATAAGGAGGAGGTGAGTGTGAGGGATGGCAGGGCTGAGAGAGATGGGGCGGCTGGTAGAGACGCTCCTATGCGAGACTACACGCAGGTGTCGTATCATCCTCACTACTTTGACTGGAAAAATTTGAAACGGATGGCGGAAAAAAGGATTTGAGACGAAGAAGGTTCGCAGGGCATGCGATGACGTGGCGCAGAGCGCTTGTCCATAACCCAGAATCTATAGTAACCGAACGGAAGAATCACTGAATGGAAAGCGTGTAGCACTAATAGGACGAGAAATGGTAGCGCCTTGCGAGAAACAGTCATGTTTCATTCACTTCAACAATTAGCATGTATGTATTCCTGAAACAAAGCAGGATAAACTGATTTTTGGCCCCTCTTAGGCTGTGCAACTGATACGTCCAAAACGTATCTACTTTCCTGAACACTTTTACTATTGTTTCTCCTCTAAACTTGTGTGATTTGGATACAACTAACACAGACTGACGCTGTTTTCAGCAGAATTACCTTGTTTCTAGTTTTTGTGCAGAAAATCAACTACCAGGCAAAATCCCGGAAAATATGCCAAAAATCATATTTCACCAGAAGATTCACGGAGCCAGAAGACGAGACGGAGGAGGGCCACGAGGGGCCCACACCACCTGGCCACACGGGCCAGGCCAGGCCACGCCTCCGGGTGGTGTGGCCGCCTCGGTCACCCCCTCGGCCTCCCTCTTCGCCTATAAGTTGCCTCTTGACCTAAAAACCAAGGGGGGTTCGACGTTTTTCTAGGAAGAGTTCCGCTGTGTCATCACCACCAGATTCTGTAATTCATAACCAGAAACTTCGTTCTGGCACCCTACCGGGACGGGGAATTGGAGGAGATCATCGCCATCATCATCACCATCGCTTCTCCATCACCCATCCATGATTCCCCCATCCATGAGTGAGTAATCCCCCGCTGTAGGCTATGGGAATGGTAGGGATTGGATGAGATCGTGCATGTAATGGCATCAGATTGTTAGAGCATGGTGCCTAGTATCTATTATTAGTGCTTTTTGACTTTGTTGCAACTTGTTATGCTTAATGCTTGTCACTAGGGCCCGAGTGCCATGATTGCAGATCTAGACATGTTATTGATTCATTATGATAGTATTGTTTATGGTCTTACCTGCAAGTTGTATACACATATTGTTGTCCGGAACCAAAGGCCCCAAAGTGACGGTAATCGGGATAACCGGAGGGAATGGTTTTGATGTGAGTATCACATGTGTTCACGGAGTGTTAATGCTTTGCTCTGGTGCTCTATTGAAAGGAGAACCTTAATTGCCAGTAGTTCCCTTGAGGCCCTGCTTCAAACGGGCTAGCAGGATAAAAGATGTTGTGCAAGTTCTCATTGCGAGCACGTATGACTATATATGGAACATATGCCTATGATTATTTAGTACTTGGATGCTTTATCTTATTTATCTGCAAATGCCCTATATCTTTATTGCTATATGAATTGTCTTGTCCATGCAATGCCCGTCCATCCATCCATATGCCTACCATGCTTTAATCCTACTGTTTACTGCAATTGTTACTACTGTCTTTACTTTTACTACTGCTATTACTTTGCTATTGCTACTACAAAACTGTTGCTACTGATAAACTGATGTGAGCAAGATTGTTTCCAGGTGTAGCTGAATTGACAACTCAGTTGTTAAGGCTTATAAATATTATTTGGCTCCCCTTGTGTCGAATCAATAAATTGGGTTTCACTTCCCTCGAAAATACTGCGATACACCCCCTATACTTCTAGGTCATCAAGACTATTTTCTGGAACTGTTGCTGGGAGCATAGCTCTATTTATCAAGTTCACTTGGAATCACTATTGTTCGCTGCCATTCATTCATCATGGGTAAGTCTCGTGATGGAAAGGTTCCTATTTTACCATCCACTACAAGGAGAGGTACGGTTTTGAACACATCTGTTGCTCTTGATTCACCATCTGTTATGAGTAAGCTCCTTACATCACCACATACACATGCTACACATACTGCTACTGCTGTTGAATCTGAAACTTCTGATATATATGATGTTGCTTCTACTGTGCTTGATAAGAGTAGTTCATTAGGTCCTTTCCTAGATGCTACGATTGCTAGAACTATAGCTGGAAATACTGAAACTCCTAATGAAGACACTACTACACCTGTCAGTTCACCTGAGTCTAGAGAGAGCTATGATATTGAAGACGGTTATATAGAGATGACCGATGAATTTATTAGAGAATGTCAAAACACTCATGATAAAAGTGCTATTAAGAGTCTCCTTGAGAGGCGTACTATAAAACCCAAATTATCTCCTAATGATAAGTTTGCTACATCTCCCATAAACATTAAAGATAAGGATTATGATTTCTCTTGATTTATCTTACATAACCATTGTTGAGAAAGAACCTTTTGGTGGGACTAAGAATGAAAGTGCGGTAGCATATATGACTGAGCTTTCTACTATGAGTGGCTTATTTTCTGATGATATTAAGATGCGTACCTACTTTGTTGCTAAATTTTTCCCTTTTTCACTGAAAGGAGAAGCTAAAACTTGGTTTAATAATTTACCTCCTGGATCTATTGATAGCCCTGATTGCTTGATAAGTACTTTCCTTCAGAAATATTTTCCTCCTAGTGTTAGATATGCTGTTTTGCAGGAACTTTTTGATTTTAAACAGGGAGAAAATGAGATATTGCCTGAACCATGGGCAAGGTTTTGTGCTTTAATTCATGCACAGGCTGGATGTCCATTACCTAACAATGAGCTTCTTAATATATATTATAATGGACTAACTGAAGAATCTAGGACATACCTGGATAGTTGTGCTGGTTGTGTTTTCAGGAATAGGACTCCCAAGGAAGCTAAGGAATTAATGGCTAAAATAAACAAGAATTGTGAAGAATGGACTCCTCCTGAACCAACTATACCTGAGATAACTACACCTGAGTTAACTATTCCTGCGCCTACACCAACATCAAAGAAGAGGGGGCTTATTTGTAAAGACCCGAACCTGGCCTGGTTCGAATCCCTATGATTACAGTGCTTGTCCCTGGATCGAATAGCTAGCACCCACAGTTTAAGATGTAATATCAAGATACAAAGGTCATATTACATCGCATGATCCAGAATACTTTATTACAACTCATAACCATAGGCTATCTTATTACAAAGCAGCAGAATACAAGTAAAGCATGGAGTCCTTCATCTTCATGTGCCACAGGCAAACATGTTGGGTGTAGACTCATAATCCTATCATCGTTCCTCACTCATCAATAGAATAACCTGCAACATGATAGGTGACAGCCACAAAAGGGTCAATACTATGAATGTATTGGCAGGTATCACTAGTTTGTGAATATAAGTTGGACTATCACAACATGCATATTTGGCTAAGTAGATCTTAGGCTTATTTGCAGAAAGCAATATGGTTTTATCCTATGTTTGTAAAATACTTTTCATCTTTCAACAATTTTCTGAACTCCTTGGCAAACTCCAAGTTCTTCAAATCCCTTGTTGACACCATCAAGTTTTACTTTGATAAATTGGAATGTCGAGATCTTCCATAGCTTCAGGCCTAAGTTGCTCAGAGTTGTCCATAACCAGGGACACGGCTAAGTACTTAGAATTTAATCTTCTGTGGAAGTTGTACACTTTACCCACAAGACACAATCTTGTCTTGACGCCACCAGTGGCCGCTGGATTAGTACTCACCAAGATGGAGTACCGGCAGATCGAGAATGTGACAAAGTCTTTCCATAGAAGTCCTCCCAATACATAATGCTAGCACATCTACCAGGCACCAATGCAAGGATATACCTCCAATACATAATTCAAGTTAACCTGAAGAGGTGCCAATGCATGGGTCTTCCACTATGTAATTGACTAAGCCAGAGCCCATTTGGCATGTGGCTGCACACGAAAGCCACTATACGAGAAACATGTTCAATCTCTAAGTTCCTGGGTGGTATTCTTCTAGTGCACACACGAAAGAGATAGCCATAGATATGGTTCCCTTCGTTGCCACCTTATTCACAACTGAGTATCCACTTTCCACCAGGTGATTCATTGAGTACTTGTTTTATTATACAAAACATATATTTTTTCCAACACTTCATATAATCACAATATGGTATATTCCACGCTGAATCTATAGTAGGGCTAAGCATACAACAACTACTGTATTTGCACTAAGGAATATATAAGGATATCCTAATAGGACATAGAATAGCATAGTATCATAGTAGTTCTATCATGCATACTACAAAAATCCACTAAGTGTAATGAAAATAGTAGGACATGGATGATAGTGTCACTTGCCTTAGTAGTTGGTGGTGTTGGTACACTATTCGCAGTAACACACTTGACAATCCACACAATCTATCAAACAAGCAACCAAGACAAAATATGCACAAGATCAACACTAATGGCAATACAAAAATCATGCAAAATATGCAAGCATGCAAGATGGCAATTTTATTGTACAAATTGTTATAACAAAGGTTTTGAACATTACTAAGTGCTTTCTGAACATTTTATAATTGCAAGATTACAAATGCAACCATTTGTGCAATCGTAACAATTAGCAATATTTTCTAGCATATAGAAATTCCAAACTCACTAAATAATTTCCATGCTATTAGGTATAGTCAACCAAATTTATATTTTGGTCTTACTGGACAGAGGGTTCAATTTGCAACCCATAGAAAAAAGATTCACCCAAAAATAATTTACAAAACAAATTTTATGGGTAAAATACTCCTAAAAAGGTTCTACCTAAAACTCCAAATTTTCAGAAGCAAAAGGGTGAGATAAGGCCTCAGTAGTGAAGCTCTCATTTTTCTGAATTCATGGACACCAAATTTGTATTTTTCTGAATTGTGGATCAAAAGTTATTGAATTTCTAAGTTTAATACAAATTCTGTCTATTTTCTAATTTAAACAGACGCTAGGGCTGACGTGGCGTAATCTTATTGGCTGGTACCGATTCAGTTGGATCGACCGCTACGGGCCGTTGGATTTTAAGTGGAAACGAGCGATCTAGATTAGCCCGTACCGCTTCGGTTAGAAATCTAATCCTGGCCACTGGCGGCAGATCGGACGGCGCTCAGCGCGTTGGCCACAGACTGGCGGCGCTGGCGGCGCATTGGGTGGGTGGCGCTCCGGTGGTTCTAGAGGTGTAGGTGAAGCGGCGATCTTACCGACGGGTTGCGGTGGTCTCGGTGGTCTCGATGGTGGTAGTGGTGGAGGGAGGGGCGCTCAGATTCGCCGGGGATTCCTCGCCGGAGTACCTGCCGACGGTGGAGCTCGCGTCTCCGAGACGGTGGAGTCGCCCTGGGGCTCGAGCAGGGAAGACAAGGAATCAGTGAGGTGCGCCAGGTCGTGTAGAAGCTGGCTGTGGCCAAAAGAGGGCAGCAGGAACCTGCGACTCACCGGAACTCGTCGGTGAACGGTGGCGGCATAAAAAGCTCCGGTGATGACCGTGGCGTCGACCTGGGGCACAGAAAAATGCATGGGAATTGTCAGTAGGTGCGCCAGAGCATGGCGAAGCTAACAGGATACAGGGGAGGGCGCGGGGCGGTGGGTCCTCGCCGGTGACTGCGGCGGTTCGAGCTCGATTTCGAGCAGCCTAGGGGCTCTCAGGTGGTGGGGTGTGAGGGGAAACGAAGAGGAGGGAGTGGCGGTTAAGAGGGCGTCGTCGGAGTGGACAATTAAACGCGGAAATGCTCGAATTCGAGCCGATTTTAGAAACGACAGAGGAGGGGGACGGTCTGTTCGTCACGGTGGAAGAAGGTGAGGTGGAGGTGATGTGGAGGTGGGGTCGCGGTGTCAGTGAGAGGGGGTGAAGAGGGGTCGGTGAGAAAGAACCAGAGAGGGAAAGGGGAGAGCCGGGTGGGCTTCTGTTGGGCTGGGGGTGTGGGCCGACTACTGCTGCTGTTTTTTTCTTTGCTTATTCTTTTCAGTTTTTCTTTTTCTTTTTCTGTTTTCTCCAAAAACTTTTGATTTAGTGATCCAATTTGAATCAAACAAATTTGTAAAAATTTGTAAAACTCAAATTAGGTTTTTAGGGCATTATAGAACACATTTACTTTCTAACTCAAATTTTTCTAACCAAATTTATTCACTTTGGCTTTAATAGCTAATATTGGATTTTCTTAATTCTATTCCCAAATAATTCATATCTTTTTATCCATGGCTCCAAATTGGATGAAACCAATCTCTATTGTTTTATTATTTTGCCCTTTATCTTTTTAGCTCACATATGAGTTCTTTCGTATAATTTAAATATGGAATATATCCATAGTATTGTGTTGTTCTTAGTGTTAACAAATAATTAGAGTTTTAGGGTTTGAGATATTTTTCACTTCTCTTAGGTTTTTAAATGCAACCAAGTCAGGATGTATGCATGCTTCATGATTTGGGATTTTAAAACATGCACACCACTTCACAAACAAAATCATTTTGTTTGGCTTGGGTTTTTTTTGAGGCATTATAATAAATGTTCCAAAAGTTTTTGTTCCTTCTGAAATTCAAAGAACTTGGTTCTTTATTTTGTTTAAAATTTTCACATTTCAAAATTGGAAAATTTTGGGTTGTGACGTTATTGAACTAAATGATGAAGTGATGAAGGAAGCTAAGAAATGTCTTAAGGAGAAGGGAAGCTGCAGATGTGAAGAATTTACCTTCGATAGAAGAATTATGTAAGCCAATCTCCCACTCAAGCACTATTGAGGTACACTCTCTCCAACATTTTGATGAAGGTGATATTCCTTATCCTAAACCTCCCGATCAATGCTTGGAAGAATTTGATATTTTTATTGCTAAGCAAGATAATTTTAATAAAAGGGTGCAAAATCATTTAATGGAAAACTCTATAGCTATTGTTGAGTTGAAGGACATTGTGGAAAGAACCTCTAATGATGTTAAAATGCTTGTTAACCATTTCCAAATGGTTCAAACTCAAATTGATCAGCTTATTAAAGTACAAAAAGACTTGCTAGTTAATGTTGCTAAAGAAAAACATGCTTATGAAATTAGAACTAGAAGTGGTGCTGCTACCCAGGATCCTCTATATCCCGAGGGGCATCCTAAAAGAATTGAGCAGGATTCTTAACAAACTGAAAATAGTGGTACTACTCCTAAGAAAAGGAAAAAGAAACATAAAACTATTGTAGAACCTCCTTAACCTGCTAAAGATCCTAATAGTATATATGTCTCTGATGCTGAAACTGAAAGTGGTAATGAGGAAAATGATGCTCCTGATAAAGAAAAAGTTGAAGAAGAACCTGAAAGACACACTAATAATACTAAATACACTAAGGAAGATTTTGTTGCTAAGAAACATGGTAGTGAAAGAGAGCCTTGGGTCCAAAAACCTATGCCTTTCCCTGATAAGAAACACAAAGATGAACACTATAATAAGTTTTGTGAGTGGATGAAACCTTTATTTTTGCAAATCCCTCTGACTGATGCTATTAAATTGCCTCCTTATTCAAAGTATATGAAAGATATTGTCTCTAATAAAAGGAAGATCCCTAATGAAGAAATTTCTACTTTGCTTGCTAATTATTCCTTTAATGGTAAGGTTCCAAAGAAACTTGGAGACCCAGGGATTCCAACTATTCCATGCTCTACTAAAAACAGTTATGTTAGAACTGCCTTATGTGATTTGGGAGCAGGAGTTAGTGTTATGCCTTTTTCTCTATAAGAGACTTCAATTGGAAAAATTAATACCGACTAATATATCTTTGCAAATGGCTGATATATCTACTACTATCCCTGTTGGTATATGTGAGGATGTGGCTGTTCAAGTGGCTCATAATTGCTTGATATTAACTGACTTTGTTGTGCTTGAAATGCCTGAAGATGATAATATGTTTATTATTCTTGGGAGACCTTTTCTAAATACCGCAGGAGTTGTTATTAATTGTAATCAAGGAAAGGTAACTTTTAATATTAATGACATGGAGCATACTGTCTATTTCTCCTAGAAGATTGATAGGACTTATGGCTTAAATTCAATTGAACATGTTAAGGGCATCCAAGTTGGAGAAATATATTGTCCCAGACCACGAGAAAAATATGAAACTATTATGATTGGGACCATTGCTATCAAGGTTGAGGTAACATAATCATTAGTGGAATACAAAGTTTCGTTTCATATAAAATTGTTTTGGTAACAAGACCTGATCAACCTTGTTAACAACGGGATTTTTAACGAATAAAACAATGTTTTCACCATGATTATCTTCGCTTACTTTTAGTTTATCCATTTTAGTTTTTGCTTTCAATTAGTCTACTTTTCTATTGTTAGTTGCTTGCATATTAGAGTGTCTTAGAACTTCTGAAGTTTTAGTTTTGTTTTGTCATTGCATCATTCCAAAAACATCTTTCTATCAGAAAATCATTCATCGATACCTGAAAATTGCTAAAAAATAAAGTGTCTCGAAAAATTCCAGAAAATTCATATTAAATTTTTACATGAAAAAAGGGGCAGGGGAGTGCTTGGAGTGACCCAGGGAGGCCCACCAGGCAGGCACACCACCTGGTGGTGCGGCCACCCTAGGGGCACGCCTGGCCATGGTGTGGGCCACCCCTGGCCCTCCACTCACTCTCTCACTTGCCAGTTCCTTCTCTCTCCCGAGAAAACACCAGTTCTTTGCTCGAAATCATGTTCTTGCTGTTCTTCTCCATGATTTTTCGATCTCCTTTCTTAGCCTATCTTTGCTGCTGAAATATGGAGCATTTGTTCTCCGGTATGTGACTCCTCCGCTGGTCCAAGTAGATTTGTGATTAGTGGTTTATATCTTCAGTATTTTGCTGCTATAGGTGACAGGTTATGAGAGCTTGTAAGCTTGTTCAATGCTTAGAGAAATTTTTTTGATGCATGTTTAGGCTTCTTACAAGTCCCTATGAGTAGTTTCTTTCATTATGTATTCACTTTGCAATCACTTGTATAATGGATGTTTAAATTTTAGAATATCGAAGATGAACAACCACATTTTTGGAGAAATAATTGAGAGGGACACACCCAGGAGGGCAAGGCCTTCAAGATTAGTCTCTCAGTTTAGGCCATCATACAATGAAGATCTTATTGCACCATTCTTTGGCAATGAAGGAGATGAGGGAGATGCTCACCCATCTACCTTCCCTTGTTTTACCTTTTTGCAAGCTGCAGGGATCCTTGATGATTTCTTTTTACTGGTTCAGAGAGTTGGTCCGACCACGTACATGGAAGATGAGAGTGAGCAATATGCCGTGCTCACCAAAACTTTTTTTGAGAGTTTCGTTTTCACTAACACCCCTTATCGGTCAACTGTTTCATTCAAAATTTATAATATACCTATTACCATGCCATTGGAAAGATTTTGCAGCATTATAGGTATAGGCATGACTTGGATAGTGAAGAAGATCCAAAGTCGACCCGCTGATTTGCTGGAGCTCTATCAAAGTGTGACAAATGACGATGACCACACAACTCGGCGTGGAAAGATAAGGAACATTCAACTCCCAGCTATTAGATATTTTGCTTATTATCTTTCCACTAGCATTCTTGGTAGGGAGAACACTAGTAATATTTCTAATTATCATCTGTCCTTTCTCGCTGCTGCACTTAATAATGATACCAAGTATAATCTGGGCTCTCTCATTGCTCGCCGCCTAGCCGCTAGAGGACCTATTTATGGGGGCATTATTGCCTCACGCATGGTTACCGCTTTAGAACTTTCTGTGGATCCTAATGACACTGTGTTGATACCACAAAGGCTTGATCTTGCTGCTATGAAAACACATCACTTTGTCACTGCTGACTCTAGTACGGAGAGTTTAGTATACAGGATGTTGTTTACTGATGGAGACGAGAGGGAAATTCATTTGCCACAATCCACTTTGTTCAGTATTTACATGAGGCCATGGTCGCGTTCCAAGGAGGAGGTGGACGAGCAGCTCCGCTTGCTTGACTTCCACGGTCAGCACCAGGGGGATGTGCCCTCTTACGACTATTCTGTGCACTACGCTGGGGCATCCTCGAGCTCGTATTTGGACGAGGGCACCTCCTCGCCTTACTACGGAGGTGCTCCATCTTGGCCAGCCTGAGATTGATACCCACTTAGGCCAAAAGCCTAAGCTTGGGGGGAGGTACACCGACACCACACTCATCCACATATCATGTTCAGTCGGTACTTTGTATATCCATATTTTGTTCTCTTTTTAGTTTTCATTCTTGCTTTATTTCTGCTTTCCCAAAACACAAAAAGACCAAAAATATTTTCGTTGTTTCTCTTTGTTTTCTTCTTTGTATTTCTAGCCTTGGTTTATTTATTCCTTTGTTTCGCTTTGCTTTGATTATTCAAAAAACCCAAAAAGATTTTGCTTTGCTTGTTCTTCCTTTTCGTTCTTGCCTTTAAAAATCAGAAACACCAAAAATATTTTCTGTTCTTCTTTGGTTTTGTAAAGTTCGTTGTTGGGTTCAGCAGTTCTCAGTGGAGTTTGGTTTCATGTTACTATTCAAGCCACCCAAGTGAAGGCAATAATGAGGATTAATGACAACTGGAGGTCTGGTAAGAGGCTGGTAATGAACTCTATTTATTTTTATTTTTGTACATATACTCATCATTATGGGCATGCTTAGTCTGTTCATGTAAGGTGTGTGTTATTTATGGATGCTTAGTAGTTCTTGCTTTCTTATGATTAGCTCCAGCTTGCTAATAGTTTGTAGCATGTCATATGAATATTTGTTTACATTGTTCTATTCATAACTTGGTATGACACTGTGGTATCCTCTCTGAATGTTTCACTTGAATTGACTTGGCACATGCTCACATATGATAATTGAAACAATAATCAATTAAGCCTCGATGAATTATTTTGCCTCAGTGGTCTCGAATCACTTTCACGCCATGATTAGTCATGTTTTGTTGCAAGCATGATCATGACAGTTATTACTCTCTCGTTTGTCGCTCCCTTACTATTGCTAGCCTTCACTTGCACTAAGTATGCTCTACTCGTGTTTCCAACTCCCCAAAACCAATCCAAAAGTGTCCACCATACCTACCTATTAGCATCATTTGCTTTTCCGTGCATATTCAGTATGCCTTGTTTTCTTCCGAATAAAATGTTTGCTTGTTATGAGAAAGTTAGTTAGTAAAGCTCTCACGAACTTGATGGCACACTTTTTTCTTACGCTTAATAAACCTGAATCATTGTGACTGTCCATGAAAGTTATATGCTTGTAAATTATAGGCTGGGGATTAGCAGAACCGTGCTATTACGGGGAGCGCTTTCAACACCTGTAAATATATACCCCGTTGATATCATGCTCTTTTGTTTACGGATGTCGTCGGTGTGAAATAAAAGGGGAGCTTGTAAGTCCATGGAGTTATGTATGTGTGTTAGAGAAATGCCTGGGTGGCTGGTCTAATCCATGCCTAATCATGGTGGAAACCTGTAGAGTAACCATAATGAGCAATCTATGAAGCATTCTTCTTATAAAAAAGAGAGAGATAGTTATTGAGAAAAAAAGATGATGAGAAAAGAGGAAAGAGAGAAAAAAGCACCATTTTCCCATGGTAAATAAGATGATTGCTGAGATGCTCATTGTCTGCTTGCCTTGTTATTTTGATATGGGGATTCTTCCGTATCATCGGGCAAGGGGTACCCCATTGGTGGTTCTCTATGATACACATGTATTTACTATGACAAGAACTTACCGGTAACTAAAGTTGAGTAGCATGAGGAGCGGACCTCGTACTCAAGGGACATGAGACTTCTAGTTAATGGTATGTCAAGCATATAACTCGTATTGGACCTCACTTTCACTTTAACCATTTAAAGATGCTTGTGATAGGGGCAATGAGAGCTTAAAGCTAATGAGTACCATACTTCAGCATTTGGAAGCCTTTCAAACTTTTCAAAACCATTTCATTTCCTTGTTGAGTCTCCACATATTCTATGAGCACTTTCTCGAGAGCATAGTTGTCATTATTAGTGTAATATGCTTGTCTCAAAACTTGGTTAATTGTGTCATGACTTTGATGCTTATATCATTGATATCTTTACTTCTAGTCTTCACTTGAACTTCAGAGGTGTCTTGGCATTTATGGTTACTCTACAATCAAAGGCAAGCGAGATACCACTCTATCATACCTTTTTTATGAGCATTGCAATGTTTCTTATGTTTATGTTTTATGGTACTTACTATTTTTGAGTTGGAATCTCTTCATAGTTTGCAATGACCATTAAGTAAACTTATTTGCATACTCTTTATTATGAATTGATTAAGTTCTTGGTCATATGCTGAGAATATATACATCTTATGAAGCAAATGTGTTCGTGAAAGCTCTTTTATCGCACTCAATTTTCAACTGAATTGCTTGAGGACAAGCACTAAGCTAAGCTTGGGGGAGTTGATACGTCCAAAATGTATCTACTTTCCCGAACACTTTTGCTATTGTTTCTCCTCTAAACTTGTGTGATTTGGATACAACTAACACAGACTAACGCTGTTTTTAGCATAATTACCTTGGTGTCTAGTTTTTGTGTAGAAAATCAACTATCAGGAAAAATCCCGGAAAATATGCCAAAAATCCTATTTCACCAGAAGATTCACGGAGCCAGAAGACGAGACGGAGGAGGGCCACGAGGGGCCCATACCACCTGGCCACGCGGGCCAGGCCAGGCCACGCCTCGGGGTGGTGTGGCCGCCTCGGTCACCCCCTCGGCCTCCCTCTTCACCTATAAGTTGCCTCTTGGCCTAAAAACCAAGGGGGGTCGATGATACATTGTAAATGTATCTATAATTTTTGATGTTCCATGCTTAGTTTTATCTACTTTCTTATGTTTTATCCACACTTTGGAGTACTTTTCATATGATTTCTTGGACTAACCTATTAACAAGAGCCACAGTGCCAGTTGCCTGTTTTCTGCTGTTTTTGGTTCCAGGAAAGTCAGAAGAATATTCTCGGAATTGGACGGGACAAAAGCCAAAGTTCCTATTTTCCCGGAAGACTCACAGAGCCAGAAGGAGAGTCGGAGAGGGGCCACAGGGTGGCCACCCCCCCCAGGCGAGGGTACCTCCAGGCCGCGCCAGGGCATGGTGTGGGCCCCCTGGCCGGCCACCGACCTTGCCTCCTTCGCCTATAAGAGCCTCCCGATACCAAAACCCTAAATCGTCAAGCCTCCAGCCACGAAAAGTTCCGCGGTGCCGCCGCTACCGAAGGGGAGATTCGAGGGACAGAAAGTCTCTGTTCCGGCACCCTGCCGGGACGGGGAAGTGCCCACGGAGCCATCTCCGTCGACCTCCACCGCCATCTCCATCACCATTGCTGATTCCCATGATGAGGAGGGAGTAGCTCTCTCTCGAGGCTAAGGGTTCTAACGGTAGCTATGTGTTCATCTCTCTATCTATGCATGATCTTGTTGTGGTCATGAGCTTTGTAATCAATTAGATCTACCTTGCTACTCAAGTGCTTTAATGAATCTCTGCTCTCCCCATGTGTGTGAAAGTGATAGCGTGCTCACCATGGTGGCACTTAGGCTAGAGATTACAAATACTTGTTCTGAGTTATATTTGGAGTTGGATGTTTCTATTAAATTGTGGTGTTTGTTGTAACCATCTAGTGCTCAAGGTGATAGTGTGGGGTTTTCTAGATGGGAAAGGCTTACTTTGAGGTGTGCTGTTATAGCCCTACCATCGATTAGAGTGTCCAACCGGAGAGTAGTTCAGTGTAGTATCATAAAGAAGAATATATTTATATGAGAGTGTTCACTAGTGAGAGTATGATCCCTAGGCCTTGTTCTAAGCATTGATACACCGTCTGCTATTAGATTTGTTACATGTTTGCTTGCTTCCATCTTTATTTTAGTTTGCCTTTAGTCTCTTCCACGCCATCAAGCTATCTTCTATCCCCGTTACCACTTATAATTATCTATACCACTTGTATTTCACTATCTCTTCGCCGAACTAGTGCACCTATACACCTGACAAGTGTATTGGGTGTGTTGGGGATATAAGAGACTTCTTGTATCTTGATTGCAGGATTGCTTGAGAGGGGATACCTTTGACCACTTCTACCCTGCGTTGGATAAACCTTGGGTGATCCACTTAAGGGAAAACTTGCTGTTATACTACAAACCTCTGCACTTGGAGGCCCAATAACTGTCTACAAGAATAGAAGTGCGTAGACATCAAGCTAGTTTCTAGCACAGTTGCCGGGGAGGTAAGGTAAAAGGTATTCACACCGGAGGATTAAAGAAGAAGAACCTCCTACGACAAACGCCTATTTTTTGGCGTCGTTGCCGGGGAGGTAAGGTAAAAGGTACTCACATCCTCCGGTGTGAGTGCTCGAAGTTATTTCCTTTAGATTCTGCAATTTTTTATTTTTGTTTCTTGTTTTCACTAGTTAGGCTTAATGGAAAACAACAACAAAATTAGAGAGCATTATAGTACTTATCTTGAGTTAGGACATGAAGTGTTTGAAGAGAAAATTAAAAAATCTATGGAACTTTATTTGCATGCTAATAGCAATGTTATTAGTATGAATTCTTTGGACACCATTATTGCTAATGCTATGGAAAAGTCTAAGCTTGGGGAAGCTAGTTTTATGAAAAATATCTTTTTAGTTCCCCAGCTTTGGAAGATAGCTATTCTATTGCTTATGATGATACCAAACCTCCAATATATGATGATTACAATGATGAATATGATATTTTCAGTCCACCTACTATTGAGGAGAAAATTAATTATGATTACAATATGCCTCCTATATTTGATGATTATGGTGATGAGAATAATAATGATAGTTATTTTGTTGATTTTGCTCTCACTACAATTAATAAGAATGACTATATTTATGAGGAGAGTATTAATTTTTTTGTGCATGTGGCTCATGATAAGAATGTTTTATGTGATAGTTATATTGTTAATTTTACTTATGATGCTACTGAAAGTTATTATGAGAGAGGGAAACATGGCTTTATGCATCTAAATAATATTAAGTTTCCCCGCTTTATGTTGAAAGTCTTGAAGTTGCACTTGTTTTGCTTTACTATGCTTGTTGCTTTGTGCTTTCATGACTTGTTTATTTACAAGATTCCTATGTATAGGAAGTGGGTTAGACTTAAATGTTCTTTGAATTTACTTCTTGATGCTCTCTTTTATTTCAATTCATATTTCTTATGTGAGCATCTTCTCAAACTATCTTGCCTAACTTAAAGACGTTAAAGAAAAGTACTTATTGGGAGATAACCCAAATTTTTTAGATGAGCCTTAAAAGTTATTACTTCTATAATAACCGCTCCTTATCCTTTTTATTTGCTTTTTGTGTCAAGAGTAACCTCTAATGAGAGAGAAGTAATGATTGGGAAAGTTGCTGTCCGGAAACAGATTTTTGTTCTTCACTGTAAAAATTCGTGTAAAATCTCTGTACGTCCTTTTGAGGCGTGAATATTTGTGCTTCTGCCCCAGGTTGTTATCTAACTTTCGTTAGTTTAACACTTTTTGAATTGAGCAACATAAGGTCTTCGAAAAAATTCGTCTTTACCTGCTGGTCTGTTTTAACAGATTTCTGCCATTTTCTGCATTTGCTTCTTGTTGGTTCCTTTTTGAGTTCTTTTGGGGAATTGAGCTTTTTGAGGGAAGTGATTCAGTAGCTTGTGTTTTAATGGAAGTGTATTGGTGTTAGAACTGAACCTTAAGACTTATTTATCTTGAGTGCACTAATGTTGCTAATAAAGATTGTGTGAAGTTTTGTATGAAGGAAAACATTTCAGGTGTATGGAAGGAATGAGTAATGAGATGAAGGATGGACTAAATCTTAAGCTTGGGGATACCACACGTGTCACCCCAAGAAATATCCAAGAAGTACAAGCGTCAAAGCTTGGGGATGCCCAAGGCATCCCCCTCTTCATCAATAGAAATCTCAGGTTTCTTCCAAACGCTTTATTTTTATTATTTCATGCACAGTTGTGTTGTTCTTGGAGCATCTTTTTTTTGTTTTTGTTTGCTTGGTTTGCTTAGTTTTCTGAATAAATTGGTTAGACCCCCTCTTTCATACATTGGTTTGCAAATAGTTTGGTTTGGTTTGGAAAAGAGTACGAAAGTTCATACTTATGTGGTAAAAAGAGCTCGTTTTTGACCGTGGCCTATGCTTTTTCATGCCATGCTTGATATTGTTTTGGCTTTATGCTTAGTATTCTTTGTTGTAGCATGACTTGTTATAAACAATTGAGATTGCTTAATGTGTCTTGGATGAATCATGCGTTGTTTTAGCATATTAAAGCATAGTATAGTGGTATTCTCCTTTGATGCTTTATTTGGGTTGACTTGGCACATGCTCACACCATGTTATGACTATCTCAAGTCACCATAGCCTTTATGATCCTTTAGTTTCCAACTTTTAGTATCACTTTATGCTTTGATCAATGATGTTTTGTCGCTCTGCATGATTATGGCCATTATCGCTTTCTTAGTTTGTCGCTCCCAGTCTTTTGCTAGCCTCCGCAACCAAGTATGAGTTCCACTCATGCATCCAACTCCCTAAACCAAGTTATTCCAAAGAGTCCACCATACCTACCTACTAGCTTATGCTATTCCAAGTATATTCATGTTTTTGTTTACCTTCCAAATTAAACTTGTTATGAAAAAACTAGTGATTAAAGCTCTCACGAACTTGATGACACACTTTACTTTTTTTGCCCTTAATAAACTTGAACCATTGTGTCGTCTATGTTGTATATGCTTGCACTTATTTGTTGGGAATTAGCAGAACCATGCCGTCATGGGGAACGCTTTCAACTTTGCACTTGGTACTTGTACCTAGTTGATATCATGCTCTTTTGTCTATGGATATCGTCGGTGTGAAATGAAAGGGGAGCTTGTAAGTCCATGAAGTTATGTATATGTGTTAGAGAAACGCCTGGGCCGCTGGTCTAATCCATGCTGACATGGTGAAAACCTACAGCGTAACCATAATGAGCTGTCTATGAAGCATTCTTCTTATAAAAAAGTCCTATATGAAAAAAATGAGATTATGAAAAGAGGAAAGAGAGAAAAAACACCATATTCCCATGGTAAATAAGAAGATTGCTGAGATGCTCGTTGTCTGCTTGCCTTGTCATTTTTATATGGGGATTCTTACGTATCATCGGGCAAGGGGTACCCCATTGGCGGTTCTCTATGATACACATGTACTTACAATGACAAGAACTTACCGGTGACTAAACTTGAGTAGCATGAGGAGCGACCCTTGTATTCAAGGGACATGAGATTTCTAACTTATACTTCGTCAAGCATGTACACCATAGTTTGTTCACTTTAACCTTAATCACTTCAAGATGCTTATGATAGGGGTAATGAGAGCTGAAAGCTATTAAGTACCATAATTTTTGAAAGCTCTTTATGAGACTTGAATCTGTACTTCCTTCTATGAAGGCCTTTCTTCCATCATTATATTGAGTCTCCACCTTCTATCTTTATACACCTACTTTGAGAGCATAGTGGCCATTATTAGTTCTATGTGCATTGTCCTAAGACTTATTGATTGATGCATGACTTGATATTGCTTGTTTTAAACTATTTGATCTAGTCACTCTTTTAAACTTTGAAGGTGTCCTATGCATTTATATTTGCTACTCTATGAGGGACAAGCTAAATGCTATTGTGCTATGTTTTCTTTATGTGAAATAAACAAACGTCTTGCAAAGCATTGTTATTCATAAATCTTTTATTTATGCCTTTTCATGTTGCATCATAGTTTCTTTGTCTTATTGCTAGAACCTTGTATTTCATGTTATGATTGAAGTACTATGATTCCAGCTATCAATGTTTTATAAATACTTTGATCAAGTTTATGATGGTGCATGTCACTTCAAAAATTATTCTTTCTTTTTATCACTTACCTACTCGAGGACGAGCAGGAGTTAAGCATGGGGATGTTGATACATTGTAAATGTATCTATGATTTTTGATGTTCCATGCTTCGTTTTATCTACTTTCTTATGTTTTGTCCGCACTTTGAAGTAATTTTCATATGATTTCTTGGACTAACCTATTAACAAGAGCCACAGTGCCAGTTGCCTGTTTTCTGCTATTTTTGGTTCCAGGAAAGTCAGAAAATGAATATTCTCGGAATTGGACGGGACAAAAGCCAAAGTTCCTATTTTCCTGGAAGACTCACGGAGTCAGAAGGAGAGTCGGAGAGGAGCCACATGGTGGCCTACCCACCCCCCAGGCGCGGGTACCCCCAGGCCGCGCCAGGGCATGGTGTGGGCCCCCTGGCCGGCCACCGACCTTGCCTCCTTCGCCTATAAGAGCCTCCCGATACCAAAACCCTAAATCGTCAAGCCTCCAGCCACGAAAAGTTTCACAGCGCCGCCGCCACCGAAGGGGAGATTCGGGGGACAGAAAGTCTCTATTCCGGTACCCTGCCGGGATGGGGAAGTGCCCCCGGAGCCATCTCCATCGACCTCCACCGCCATCTCCATCACCATTGCCGATTCCCATGATGAGGAGGGAGTAGTTCTCTCTCGAGGCTAAGGGTTCTACCGGTAGCTATGTGTTTATCTCTCTATCTATGCATGATCTTGTTGTGGTCACGAGCTTTGTAATCAATTAGATCTACCTTGTTATTCAAGTGCTTTAATGAATCTCTACTCTCCCCATGTGTGTGAAAGTGACAACATGCTCACCATGGTGGCACTTAGGCTAGAGATTACAAATACTTGTTATAAGTTATATTTGGAGTTGGATGTTTCTATGAAATTGTGGTGTTTGTTGGAACCTTCTAGTGCTCAAGGTGACAGTGTGGGGTTTTCTAGATGGGAAAGGCTTACTTTGAGGTGTGCTGTTATAGCCCTACCATCGATTAGAGTGTCCAACCGGAGAGTAATTCAGCGTAGTATCATAAAGAAGAATATATTTATATGAGAGTGTTCACTAGTGAAAGTATGATCCCTAGGCCTTGTTCTAAGCATTGCTACACCATTTGCTATTAGATCTATTACATGTTTGCTTGCTTCCATCTTTATTTCAATTTGCCTTTAGTCTCTTCCACACCATCAAGCTATCTTCTATCCCTGTTACCACTTATAATTATCCATATCACTTGTATTTCACTATCTCTTTGCCAAACTAGTGCACATATACACCTAACAAGTGTATTGGGTGTGTTGGGGACACAAGAGACTTCTTCTATCTTGATTGCAGGATTGCTTGAGAGGGGATACCTTTGACCACTTCCTCCCTGAGTTCGATAAACTTTGGGTGATCTAGTTAAGGGAAAACTTGCTGCTGTTCTACAAACCTCTACACTTGGAGGCCCAACAACTGTCTATAAGAACAGAAGTGCGTAGACATCAGTTGACGTTTTTATAGGAAGAGTTCTGCTGTGCCGCCACCACCAGATTCCGTGATTCAGAACCAGAAACTCTGTTCTAGCACCCTGCCGGGACGGGGAATTGGAGGAGATCATCGTCATCATCATCACCATCGCTTCTCCATCACCCATCCATGATTCCCCCATCCATGAGTGAGAAATCCCCCGCTATAGGCTATGGGGATGGTAGGGATTGGATGAGATCGTTCATGTAATGGCATCATATTGTTAGGGCATGGTGCCTAGTATCTATTATTAGTGCTTTTGACTTTGTTGCAACTTGTTATGCTTAATGCTTGTCACTAGGGCCCGAGTGCCATGATTTTAGATCTGAACATGTTATTGATTCATTATGATAGTATTGTTTATTGTCTTACGTGCAAGTTGTATACACATATTGTTGTCCGGAACCAAAGGCCCCAAAGTGACAGTAATCGGGATAACCGGAGGGAATGGATTTAATGTGAGGATCACATGTGTTCACGAAGTGTTAATGCTTTGCTCCGGTGCTCTATTAAAAGGAGCACCTTAATTGCTGGTAGTTCCTTGAGGCCCCGCTGCAAATGGGCTGGTAGGAGAAAAGATGGTGTACAAGTTCTCATTGCGAGCACGTATGACTATATAGAACACATGCCTATGATTCTTTAGTACTTGGATGCTTTATCTTATTTATCTGCAAATGCCCTATATCTTGATTGCTATATGAATTGTCTTGTCCATGCAACGTCTGTCCATCCATCCATATACCTACCGCGCTTTAATTCTACCGTTTACTGCAATTGTGACTGCTGTCTTTACTTTTACTACTGCTATTACTTTGCTATCGCTACTACAAAACTGTTGCTACTGATAAACTGCTGTAAGCAAGATTGTTTCCAGGTGCAGCTGAATTGACAACTCAGTTATTAAGGCTTATAAATATTCTTTAGCTCCCCTTGTGTCGAATCAATAAATTGGGTTTCACTTCCCTCGAAAATACTGCGATACACCCCCTATACTTGTGGGTCATCAGCAACTGAATTTGCTTTTGAATATATTAGCATATCTCGAGAATACACGAGATGCCTGTGTAAATTAATACATGTTCTACGTTGTTCTACAATTTTCACAAGTTAACAAAAATTTCACTGCCCTTGGCTTGGAGCATGCTCTATGATTAATGAACAAGCGGGTTCCATTGACTAAGTGTGTCCATAAGAAATGTCATACCTTATATTTTTCATTTTGATGTTCAAAAATTATAAAACTTGATTACATATTAGATCTTACCTGTATGTAAAGATTCGTGGCAACTTCCAGCCTTACCTTATCTTTTAAGTTTTATTGAACTAGTGAATAATTTTGAATATATAAACTACAACTTCTGCATAGAATTAGTATATGTGTAATATGGTTGTCTATACTGACTAAACTAATCATTTAATAATCTAGCCACTTATAAGTATTGAATACAAAGTCGTGCCTTCTCATAGAGCTCTGCAATCCAAATAGTTACAAGCATTGATTTTGAGTCAGTCGAGCAAGGTTATCGTGTGATCTTCATAAGTTAGCTTGTTTTGACATTATTAGTTTTTTACCTTGATCATGTAACATGTCAGTTTCTTGTGATACTAAACTTGGTCTATTGCTCGATGTATTTTTGTTTGAAGTGTGCTCATGTACCTTTTTGTTTACTTGAAAAAACATTGGTACCCCTATGTTGCTTCTGAGCTTCGGTACGAAATAAGGGCCACCTTTTGCATCTAAGGTCAGATATCTTAATTTCAGACATATCTAACACGTAAATGATATATATGTCATTCGATTAAAACACTCAACCCCGCACATGCCCATATATTTATTTTATAGTAATACAAACAAAACAAAATGTGTTACTAGCAGTGAGTACAACACATCTACCACACACTGCCAAATAGACAGTAAAAGGCGCGGCGAAGCGCGCATGTCCATCTCGTTCTATATTGTGTTCACACTCCTTTCGGTCACTAGCCGATGAGTGTATATTGGTCATTCGTTTGCATCCCGAATTGCTGATTTCTGCGCCCCAACATATTTGATATTTTGCCAATATGAAGCCGCAATTCCATCTCAGAGACTTGATAAAAATATTTAATCGAGGTTTCACCCGTCTTCGAGGATGGACATATTGGCAAATGTTTTGTTAAACTGAAACATGTTTACAATGATATAAAATATATAACTTCCGTAGCATATTTTAGTTTTTTCACCTTTTAACTGAAAAATGAAACATACTTGAAATATCTTTGCTAACAAACATGAATCGTCATCAGTCGATACAATCCTTTGAGCGTGCAATTCCCTTTTCAAATCTTAACAAGCCTTACGTATGGTAACTACTACATGCTAACATGTGCTTCGATTTTCAAATCCCGCAACTGCCAATTTTGCAAAGAAAATGTCGAAGTAGACACTATAGAGGAAGAAACTATCTCCTAAGAATCATGGCTTACAAACTTGTCTCTACTCAAAGACGGTAAATACATGCCTTGAGCTCAGCTTCCGCGACTTTAGAAAGGCAATTAAGATGTTTCAAAGTCAAAGACAGCACATTGCCATTCACATAATGAAGAATGACTTCCACACCTCTCGGCAGGTCATAGCCAATATTTATAGTTAGCTTAATCCACATTAGCACGAGTGGTTTACCATGTCTCCTTGTGCTCTCTCCTCACATAAGCCGGCGACTAAGCATGATGTGTATAGGGGTAACTATTTCTAAGGTAAATTGGTATTCGATATACGTTTTAAAATCCAAGGATCTACGCACATGTATTTTCATACTTTAACCTTATGAGGGCATGTTATGTTGACATGGAAGTTAAATTGTGTGTAATGACATATCTTTCTCCAACATCTTGGTAATGACATATCTTTCTCACAATCTAACAACATTGTTCTGTTGTTTTACTTCGATAAGCTTGTACTCTTGTTCAAACATTATGTGTTTGATTCAGTTAAGCCTATATGAGAATTTTTCACTATTTATTTTAAAATAAGGACGACTGCCCAAGAATACACTGTCATTTATCATCGTTAACAAAAATAATTGTTGAAAACGAATAATCTTGTTCCAAGCTACCACTATGAATCTAGCTGTCATAAAATTATATAGGTACGAATGAAAGTAAAAGCAAGTAATTACAACCTCAATGATATAAGCACATATCACCATTGGAGCAGAAACTTATCTTCAACACTCTTTCAGTCATCGCCTTTGGTTATTCATATAAACCTTTTCTTCATGTGAATTCTTTCATTCGTGTGATGTTATCAGAACTTCTAAAGAAAGTGACGTTATATACAAACTAGGTGCTAGATTGGTAAAGAGAGAAAAGGCATCAAGCCTCTACAAACTAAATCTAGAACTATTAAACAAAGTTGTGGAACCAAGCAGCTAGACCAATATGAAATTTGCCCTTAGCTTTATAGACAAGGAGAGTCATCTTATCCTTAAATTTCCTTCTGCACCTATATATGCTTGGGGAAACTTCTTTGAATATAAAATCATTTCTCGTCATCCAAATGGACCATGCAATTGGCATTATAATCTGCATTCCTAAAGGTTGCTTAATCTGGACTTTCAAGCTTGTCAACACCATTTAATATTTTTTATGTCCTCTCTCTAAGATTCATTTTATATCTTTTTTCCATACCATGTCTCCACTTTGGAGCTGAGCCGTCAGTCGAGTTGTGCTCAGTTTTTTTTTAAGGAGCCTCCATAGAAGCGGGTTAAGGGGTAAGAGTTGACCCGTCCATTATAGGACCCCACCTCAGAAGAGCCCACTTAAGACAAAAACCATATGCCTGTCAATACAGCTGTAACGCGCCACCTGGTGGGCCCGTAAGTTATCACGACCTAAGTTTTTTTTTTTTGAAAGATAACTTTTTAATTTGTGCGAGAAGTTAACAGTATCATGACTTCAATTAATTAATCACAGAATTGCCGGTTCATACTGGGAGAAGTGGAAAGAGCAAACGAACATGTCCTCTACTTCTCTAGAGTAGTTTCGTAGGCTTATAGTGTACTAGTACTATCTACTCCCTCCGTCACAAATATGAGACATTTTAGCTCGTGAAATAATCGTATCTAGACGTATTTTAGTGTATAGATTCACTCGAATCTCTATGAATCTATACACTAGAAAATATCTACATTCGATTCATAAAGGTAAAACGACTTATATTTCTGAACGGAGGGAATACATCTTACCGCTGGAACTCAACCGCAACAACTTTTTTAGATTTGCATGAATCTATACAACATTAAAAACATGTCTAGATGCATGTGGATTTAGATAAAGCCCAGTCATTTATTTTTTTCATAGAGAGAGTATATAAAAACTCGAAATAGGTATGCACACGAACACTTGAGTGTCCGATTCCTGCGATCATCAAATGGGTGGTTTGCATCGGTTTTGTCATTGCTATGGATGGTGAGATGGCACAGGATGTACAGAAATCGTGCAGATGCTATCGTGTGTATAGCAGCTCCAATAAAAATAAAATGAATATTGAGGGCAAACACGATGTCGAACTGTAATTTGCTTTTGCTTTTGCATTTGCTTTCACTTATTTCAGACGAAGGGAGTACTAATTATTCTAGAACCTCATTACGACTAGTCCAGAGTATCATCCGCAAAACTTATTTTTTAAAGTAAAAGGTGTAAGAATATTAAGGCCAAGCATGTTCATCATTTTGGTTCTGTGCACTTCGGGCCATGGAGGAGCGATGCATCGCGGTCCTTGTCAACGGGAGGACTCCATTTCTTAATGTTTTTTTCCAGATTCGTTATTACGACTTGTATCCTATTTAGAAAGGTGTGGCACTGGCTGCTTGAAAATGGAATAAAGTCCTCCTTGTCAAGCCCCCATCTCGGCGGTGCATCTAGCGTCTTCGAAGGGCGTGTGGAGGTGTGCATGCGACGATTCTTGATGATTTTTCTCAGTGTTCATTTTGATCTAGGTTTCTCTTCATCAACGATGGTTGCTGCTCTCGTGTTTTAGTCCTTTGAGATCTTAGCACGATGACTTTCCATCTGTATATTACAACAAGCTCTAGTACGACAAGTTTTTTCCAGCTCCAGTGAGGGAGCGTCGAGGACAGCAGTGCGTCTTCGGCTTGCTCAAGTGCTTGTAGTCATCTCAATAGCAGTACCATAAAAAGTCCACTAATTTACTAATAATCATCAACATTAGTATCTTCAAAGTAATAAAAATTACAAATAGATCGCTGGACCATCTAGCGAAGACTACACACTCGTGCGAGTCGAAGGCCCAGTGTCGTTCTCGTTCCTGCATCACCAGAGTCGAGCAAAGCGTGTTGCAGTAGAGCTTGTTATAGTAGACATACGAGAAGTTTTCGTCTAAAAACCCTAAAGGATCAACGGACCAGAGCAACAACCATCGCTAATGATGCGAACCGTAAATCGGAAGAGGTTGATCTAAATCTACACCAACAAGCATGAAAATCGACCAAATCCCAAGAGCTCCTTGTGGCACACAACTTCACGCATCCTATATCGGAGCTAGACACACCACAATAGGACGGGGGAACGTTATTTTGACTCTAAGACGTCGTCGCCTCACCATTTTTAAAATGACAAAAAAAACTTTAAAAAAAAACATGACCCTCTCGCTGGCCAGAGGCTAAGATCTGACACACTTTCAAGGCTACGAGAGACAGGCGGATGATCGATGACGTTGACGAAGGGGGGTGAACCCTAGCCTCCTATGGATCACCTTCTTTTCCTCATCTGGTTGTTCGGGGTTGATTATATCTTTGATAAGGGCAAGCTTGTTGATTTGCTGTAATTTGCTTGCAGCTCTGCGCTGCGGTGTACTTAACAAATCGAAAACCTTGTTACATATGCGTGGGGAGGTAAAGAGCAAGTGGCGGCGGCAACTTTCTTCTAGGTTGTGGTGGGACGAGTTGGAAATTGTGTATAAAATACTCCAAACCTCTTACAAGTGATCGACCGCCGTCCATTAGCAAACCTTTCAGTAGACCGAGCTAACTAATGTTAACGAGGGTAATCAACCTAAAAATTACAATGGGCAATATTCACGGTGCCCGTCGCAAAAACGTTTTAAAATGGTAATTACAATGGCCAATCAAGCTAAGGTTGTACGAGTCGCAGCCGTTGTGACATCTGAGTACCCAGAATCTTACCCGCAACAAAAAATAACCCAGAATCATCTGAGCTGACAGTACAGTAATATTATCTAATCGAGTTAGTTACCCAGCTTCAACGACATATTCAAATGCTTGGCTACTCCAAAGATATTTTGGCGTGGCTAGGCTATGCTTTGGCTTCATGGTTCCGCTGGCAACGTGGACTCGTTCAATCGAGTTCAGGCCCCGCTACAGTGTTCCCGAGCAGATCTGGGACACGTCAGGAATATCCACGACGATGCAACGGCGGCCCAGTCGTGAGGCTCAGAAGTCTTTTGCAAGCACAATCTATATTTTCTTTTTAGATGGCAAGCGCAAGTTTTGGACACACACAAGACCAACATCCGCAAAGCCCACACTACATCAGGCCAAAAGTACATACTAAATGGAGGTCCTTATCATCGACGGGCCCACCCTAAAGACGCCATTGTTGGGGCCGCTCTCGCGCGAACGAGCGAACGAGCGAACGAAGGAACAAAGTTGCCGGGCATAGCAGAGCAGCTGCATGTACACCACGTCGCATCAGTGTCACTGTCTGGGCAGCGCCGAGTCGACGTCCTCACCGGCTCACCCGCCACGGCGTTTCCCCTCATCTCTGCCCAGACCAGCCTTCATTTGCTTTTAATATCAGCATCCACTGGCTTTTCCCGGTAAGCAGAAGCCAATGGGTGAGCTTGTGGGGCCAAGACGACCGTGGTTTGAAAAACTGGGATCGCCGATGGCTTCTGCGGTTGGAAAAAATTGGGATCGCTGATCGCTCCCGGTGGTAGCTGCGCACTACTGCTCCGCAGTCCGCATCGCTTTACGGGGGAGACAGGCAGAGGACCGAAGGGCAGATTTGGGAAGTTTTGGCTAGGGGGCTCAGCGGGATGGAGAAGGCGGATTGGCCCAGTTCTGGTGTACCTGATCAAGGGGCGCGTGACGTCACGGACAGTGTGCTTTTTTTTAATTCAAAGGAATCCACGGATCGTACTTATGATTGGTCGTGACCCAAGCATATTATATGCATATCAGTATCTCAACAACGAATCTCGGTTTTGCCAGCTCGTCTGTGGGTTTAGTATTTGCATGTTGAGGAGTTTTAAGCAAGCACTGCTCCCTCCATTCCAAAATATGAGATGTTTTAGTTTTGTGAAATAAGTGTATTTAGACTTTTTAATACGTAGATTCACTCTAAATCTAAATAAATCTACACACGAGATTTAGATGCACTTCTTTCATAAATCTAAAATATTTTATATTTTGAAATCGGTGAGAGTAGTATATGGCCATGTGAATGTGACGTCGAGCGTTTTTGCGTTTGCGCTCGTGCTCATGTTGAGGAGTTTTAAGTAAGTAGTATATGGCCATATACTATTTTTACTGTTGCGATTGTCTTCGTTCGATCCATGAGTCTGTGACCATTCTTAGCAGTGTGGCTAGTAGTTGAGATTACTTCTGATCGGATACATAAACGGTCGAAAGCAAGTTCAGTTTTCCTCCACCAAATTTCTATCATCTGTCTCTTTCTTAAAAGAAAACTCTGGTGATGGTAATACCCAGAAATCATTGTGCCAGAAGAGACATAGTGATGCTTGAAAAGGAAGAGTCCACAAGAAGATTAGCAGAGATGCGAGGTGACAGCGTGGCTAATTATGGCCGGCCGACTAGAGCACGTTGCGGACGCATGCACCACATGTACCACAAGAAAAGGCCCGTATTTGCACGGCCGGGGGAGCTCACCGCGAGGCATGGCACGGTGGGGGCAAGTTTTCCTATATAAGGCTCACGAGGGCGATGATGCTAGACCGGCCCGTTAGCGTTAATTTTTCTGTCTTTCTTTCCTCTTTTCTGTTTCTGCATTCTATTACGTTTCCTTTTTCTTCTTTTCTAAATTTTTATTTTTAATTCGTAAAAAGGTTAGATTTGGAAATCTTTCAGGATAAAAATATTCAATTTTTTAAAAGTTAAGATTTATAAAATATTAAGATTTTACAAATTTGCAGATTTTAAAAAAAATTCAGATCTATAAATATTTAGGTTTTGAAAATCTTTAGATTTTATAGTTATTAATATTTTAAAATAATCAGATTTTAAATATGTTTAGATTTTAATATATATTCATATTTAAAAATCAGATCTTGAAAATGCAAAGAAGAAAAATTAAAAGACGAATAAGAAAAAAGAGGAAAAAACGAACATGTTATTGAGCTGCAAGAGAGCGACCATGAAGAAGGCGTTGCATGCTTTGCGCTGTCCCCCCCCCCCCCCCCCCCCCCCGGTTATGAGGGGAATAGGAGCTTCCGCATGACACCAAATCCTATATTAGAGCATCTCCACTCGCAACCCCCAATTTAACCCTGGCGTAAGACTATATGGAGGGGCGCCGACGCCAAAACCAGGTAGAACGGCCTCCAAATTAGAAATTCGAACAAGAAAAAATATGGCGGGTAGAACGGCTGATCGTCGATCGCATAGCCGAACATAAATAGTCTAGACATTTAACGGTTACAAAACAAAGTCTCGACGATCCTATCGTCGCAAATCGCTGCAAATCATCATAGTCTAGCGATCAAAAGAAGCTGCGCCAGCATCACAAAGCATAGGGGCGCATCAGACGGCGGCGTCGACATCGACGGCCGACAGGGGAGTGCCTGTCGCCGGTGCGCTCGCATGTGCTGGGGTAGTGGATGCCGCCGCATGCGCTGGGGTAGTGGATGGCGCAGGTGCTGGTGAAGTGGATGTCGGTGGACCTCGGACCTCGTACAGGATCGCGGTGTGTTGGGCCTCCCACCACGCCCGCACGTCGGCGTCCATGTCCCTGGTGTCGACCATGAGGATCGACAGGTCCTCCCTCCTCTTCCTCGCGGCCACATTGGCCCTGATCAGCTCGAGCTTGGCGTCCTGCCTCTCGATGACCGACGCCCACCTCACCGCGGCAACCTGCTCCATCTTGGCGGCCTGCTCCGCCCTCTCGGCAGCGTGCAAGGCGACATCCGCCATGCAGGCCATGATCGAGCTGAGCAGTTTCTCGATGGCCGGCGCGGCATCCCTCACCGCAGTACTTGCCCTTGGCGAGCGTCGTGCGCGTCTCGGTCCACTTGTCGCACATCTCAATCCTGGCGAACACATGGATGAACTTGAACTCGACGTCGTCGTTGTCCTCGCGATAGGCGGTGATCATGGCGCGCATCTACGAAAGCAATGCAATGCAGCGAACAAACGGCCGTGACCAATGGCCGGCAACCCAACACTAGGCTGCGATGGACAGTGGACACGGTGAGTTCACTTACTTGGTCCTCGAAGTTGGTGCCGCTGACATGGACACGGCGCACCTCCTCCACGACGTCATGCCACTTGTTCCAAGCATGCTGGATCATGTGCCAGCGGTGCGACATGCCGGAGTCGTTGCGGTCATGGTACAAGACCTTGAAGTAGAGGTCCAAGAGCCGCCACTCATCGTACGCCGCCTTGATGCGCAGCCAGTAGGCCTCCGAGCTCTGGTTCGCGCCGGTGAAGGGGTCGATGCTGACCGGCTTCCAAGCCTCGGCAAGGCACTCGTCCTCCCGTGAACTCCACTTCGAGCCGCGGCCACCGTTCTTCTTCTTCTTCTTGACCACGGGCACCTCCTCGGGCACCGGCGCGGGCGCCTACACCTCCTCCTCATCGTCCTCGGCGAACGCGTAGGCCTCGTTCTCCCAAGGTTCTTGGCTGTCATCGCAGCCGTCGTAGGCCTCCACCTCCTCCAGCATGTAGAACGGTGGCAGCCCCCCACCATTGATCATGTTGGTCATGCTAGCGTCGGTGCCCAGCATCGTTCCGTCGAGCACCCTATGGTTGTTGCTGGCGCTAACAGTGGTGGTGGGCATACCGCCGTGGAAGAGGGGGCGGCGGACAGCGGGAGAGGCGGCCATGTTGAAGCTGGCGTTGAGGTAGACGGCGCTGAAGGCATTGGGGTTGAAGCTGCCACCTGCGTCGAGTGGCATGCATGGCGAGAAGCGAGATAGCTTGGGTGTGCCTTGGCTGTCCTGGGACATCGGCCCAGCCTAGGTTGTTGCCGAAGACGGCGACGGTGACGAGACGCTTCCTTGAGTCCCCCAAACGTGCGGGGGGAAGCTCGGCATGCCCGCCATGTGGGCGGCTCTCTGCGCCATGAGTGCCTCCGCGGCCAGAGCCTCCGAGGCCCGCTTCTTCCTCTTCCTGAGCTCTCTCTGCCGGCGGCTGGCGTTCTCGACATGCCGGTGCTGCAGGTCGAACACCCACTCTGCGTTCATCATCCCCTCCGGCTTGACCCTCTTCTTCGCCGGCGGCGCTGCTGCCATCGCGCGGGGAGCGGCGTACTTCTTCGGCGGCATGGCGGCACGATCTGGTCTTTGCTGGGAAATGGCAGGAGTGGGAGGCGACGCGGGAGGGGAGAGGGAGATAGGGGCTAATTTTGGAGGGAACCGGCGCTAATTTTGGTAGGAAAAGGAAATAAGTTCAACTAAGTCGCTGACAAGGCTGGCCCGCCGAAACTTTCCCTGCCCTCCGGCACCCCCGCTAGCCTCCCTTGGACTTGGGTTTCGACTGGGCACGCTGGGTAAATCGAGCATGCGCGCCGACGCCAAAACCAAATTTGGGGACGCGGCTGGGGCCGAAAATTGGCGTCGGCGGCCCTCAAAGGCCTTTGGGGGGCTTTTGGGGGGGGCCTTTGAGGGCCACGAGTGGAGATGCTCTTATTCTCATAGGATCAAGAAGGTAAGTACATTTTTGTTATTTTTATATTTTTTTGTTTTTTTCTCTATTCAATTTTTCTTTCATTTCCTATTTTCTTGTACTTCTATTTTTTTATATTTTTTTTACATACCTAAACATATTTTCTCTTTTTTTTTAAAAAATACACGAATATTGTCGTGGGAATGACCACGGTAGTCGCTATCAGGGATAGCGATTGGAAGGATTTAGGGCAAGAGCGAGTCGTCATCTGCGGTGCAAGATTGGTGGCGAAGGCACAGGGATTTACCCAGGTTCGATGCCCCGTAGGGTAAAGACCTACTCCTGCTAGATTGTATTATTGGCGAGTGGGTTACAGGGGTGGCGAGTGAGTTATAGGGGTGTATGATGGAACATAAGTACAGAGAGTACCCTAGGGAGGTTTATATAGGGGTTACCTCGCTATGGTTTACAGGATTATAAACGAATCAGTTAAGAATTCGGAGGATTTGACCTAATCTGACTGGGCCTTTCTACACTTCTGGGCCTTCATCTTCTAGTCGTCGGGCTTCTTCTCTAGTCGGTTTCCAGTCGCCGTCCTGCAGGCCCATTCGCTTTGATCTTGGGCTAGTCGAAACGTCCTGCTGGGTACACCCTGGTCGGCATATCCCCATCAGTAGTCCCCGAGGCCAGCGTTGGTTCCACACAGGTGTTCTTTTGGAAGTCGGAGTAGGCGAGTCCAATCGGACGCCCAGTCAAATCGGCGATGCACTGCTTCAATGAAATAAGGAATATCTTATTTGTGTCTTCAGTCGCAGTCGTGGTGAGTAGAAATGCGCTCAAGCCACTATGCCCAGTCAATTGAGAGAGGCAAGTAGGCTGGCGAGTCGAGTGAGGAAGGTTAACCATCATTTTGGTCAAACTAGCTGTTGGGTAATCCCAACGGTAACTTCGGCGAATTTACAGCGAGGTAACGGCTCTCCTGAGATTGGCGGGTAGCGCCTCTTTATAAGGAGAATGGCAGAGGGAGAGGCAAATCTTCGCATTTCTCCATCTCCGCGCACCCTCAGTCTCCAGATCCACTTCGATCCGAAATTTCTGGACATAGCGACTTCCTTCTTCTCTCGATGGCACCTCCAAAGGACCCGTGGGGCAAGTCGAAGTGCACCACCGCCGTCCTGAAGTCCTTTCAGGACGCGAGGATCCTCTGCAAGGGGAACTGGCGTATCCCTGCATCCGGCGAGATCGAGCCAAAGCCGCGCCCTTGCGAGTTTATCCGCTTCCAGAGCCACCTAGAGAGGGGTCTGAGGTTCCCCACATCAATTTTCTTTGGTGGTTCTGCGCGTATTACACGATCAAGCCATCGGATCTGGAGCCACACATCATTGAGCAACTCGCGATCTTCGTCGCCTTCTGCAAGTGTTACTTGGGGTGCCGCCCCTACTTTCCCCTCTAGTTGGAGCTGTTCCACGGCCACCTCAGTCGTGATGGGATGGGCGGCCCCATCCTGGCGGCCGGTTCCGTTACTTTCCAATTGAATCCCAAGGCCAAGTTCTTGAAGTTAAAGCTACCGAAGAAGATCGCGAGCGAGTGGAAGAAGAGTTGGTTCTATGTAAAGGAATCAACTCCCTCCGGCGAGGTGTCGCTCCCAATGTACACCGCAGAGAGGAGTGAGACATGCTAGTTGTCTACGACCAAGCTCCCCACGGACCAAAGGATGCTCGTGGACGAGATGCTAACCCAGATCCAGGAGTTGAAGAGCGAAGGCCTCGAGACCATCAACTTGTACAACTTTTGGCCCGGGCGGCGGCTGGTTCCGCTGCCCACCTGAGCCCACTGGATGTACCAATACACCGGGAAAGGGGACTCCACAAAGTCATGTAGCGAGCCTTAGGATCCATAGGACTACGCCACCACACTGAAGATCACAGTGGTGGAATATGTCAACCCCACGGCCAGGTTGGCCCCATATACTGCCGAGAAGCAACAGACTCCTCTTGTAAGTTTCTTTGTTTAGTTCATTCTCAGTCGTAATTTGACAATCGCGGTCTCACAGTCGTTTGATCTAGATTACTGTCTTTTCTGACTTTGCCAGGTATTCCAAATACTGGAGAACTGGCTTCCTCTGTTGGATGAAGAGGTTACCAAGGAGCTTGAGGAAGAAAAGGAATCTCTGAGGATGAAGAAGGAGTCACACAGGCGCAGGCGCTTTCATCCACAGCTCAGAAGACCCACGGGCTAAAGCAGCGCGAGGCCGAGGCGAGTCACAGCCTCAAGGAGCGCGATAGCAACATCGATATCATCGAAGATCAAAGCTCGCGAAATACGGAGACATCGGCTAAGACCACGCCGGAGCCGAAGTTGAAATCGCCAGCGAAGGACAATCCGACGGCAAATCCCAAGTTGTCGGCAAAGGCGAAGATACCGGCCAAGTCGCCGGCCAAGTCTTTGGCGACGTTTGAGTCAGACGACGAGTCCGATGATGAAGGAGGTGTTGATGTAACGAAGATTCTGGTGTTGGAGATATGCCCAAGAGGCAATAATAAAAGTGGTTATTATTATATCTTTGTGTTTATGATGAATGTTTACATCCCATGCTATAATTGTATTGTTAGGAAACACTAATACATGTGTGTTTTGTAAACATAAAAGAGTCCCTAGTAAGCCTCTTGTTGAACTAGCTTGTTGATTAATTGATGATCATGGTTTCCTGATCATGGACATTGGATGTGATTAATAACAAGGTTATATCATTAGGAGAATGATGTAATGGACACACACCCATAGTAAGCGTAGCATAAGATCAAGTCATTAAGTTCGTATTGCTATAAGCTTTTAAATGCACAGTAACCTAATCCTTCGACCATGAGGTTGTGTTAATCACCATCACCGGATGGGTACTTTGATGACATCAAACACCGCTTCGTAACTGGGTGGTTATAAAGGTGTCATTGGGTATTCTGAAAGTATGTGTTGAAGCGCATGGACCAAGATTGGGATTTGTCCATCCATATGACGGATAGATATGCTCTGGGCCCTCTCGGTGGAATGTTATCTAGTTAGCTTGCAAGCATGTGACTGGGTCACAAGGGATGACATAACATGGAACGAGTAAAGAGTACTTATCAGTAACGAGGTAGAACTAGGTATGGAGATACCGACGATCAAACCTCGGATAAGTATAGTATCGCGTGACAAAGGGAATTAGTTTCGTATGTAAATGGTTCTATCGATCATGAAGTCATCGTTGAGTATGTGGGAGCCATTATGGATCTCCAGGTCCCGCTGATGGTTATTGATAGGAGATGTGTCTCTGTCATGTCTACATATTCACGAACCGTAGGGTGACACACTTAAGGTTCGAAGTTGTTTTAAGTAGATATGGAATGTGCGTTGGAGACTGAATGTTGTTCGGAGTCTCGGATTGGATCCGGGACATCACGAGGAGATCCGGAATTGTCCGGAGAATAAGATTCATATATTGGAGATCATTTTCTGAGTTAGGAAATGTTCTGGAGTATTTGTATGAGGATTCTAGAAGGTTTCGGAATGTTTTGGAAGGTTCTGGAAGATTTCTTGGAGTTTGCTTGAAAACCAAGAAAGGGGTCAAGGAGTCCTTGTGGGGTAAGACAAGGAGTCGTGGGGGAGGAGGATTCCTCCCCCCCTCCCCAATCCGCCGGCCAAGGAGGGAGGGGAGTCCTACTAGGACTCCCCCTCCCATGGCGCCCTCCCTCCTTTAAATAGAGGGGTGGAGGCGCCACCCCCTGGCCCTCTCCACCACTCCAAACCCTAGCCGCCTCTCTCCTCTTTCTCTCTTCTGCTCAGGCTTAGGCGAAGCCCTGCAGAATTCTCTACTCCACCACCACCACCACGCCGTCATGCTGCTGGGATTCCGTGGAGAAGATCTACTACCTCCGCTGCTCCCTGGAACGAGGAGAGGAAGGTCTGCTTCGACTCCGCACGTGTGACCGACTGCGGAAGCGCTGCCGGAACGCGGCGCCGGAAGGATCGTCCACTCGATCTTGAGATTGGCAAGTGATCGACTACATCAACCACAAGATCTAATCTCGTAACGCTTTTGGATCTACAAGGGTTAGTACAGATCTATCTCGTTGCACATGTCTAATAGATTAGATCTTGGCTTTTATCTAGATTAGATCTGGGTTTTGTTTGTTCTTGCGATAGAATTTTTTGTTTTCCATGCTACGAAACCATCAGTGGTATCAGAGCCGTATCTATGTGTAGATCTGTTGCACGAGTAGAACACCATGGTTTTGTGGGCGTTGGTGCTCGTGCCGTCTTTTGCTTTGTGTATTTTGCATCTTGCGGTATGGTGGGATGAAGCGGCTCGGGCTAACCTTACATGTCATCGCACATGAGACTTGCTCCACGCTTGACGTGTAACTTGGTTTGCACAAGTGGCTTTGCGGGTGTCTGTCTCTCCCACCATAGTATAGATCTAATTTACACTTTGCACTTGATAGCACTTGTATCAACGTTGTGGTTCAGTTTCGTAGGTAAGATCCGTTCTTGTTCGAAAGCCCCAAACCACGTAAAACATGCAAAGAAAATTAGAGGCGTCTAACTTGTTCTTGCAGGGGTTTTGTGATGTGATATGGCCATCATGTGATTACGATTGTATTTGATGTATGCAATGATCCTTGTTGTAATATGGCAACCGGCAGGAGCCTAATGGTTGTCTTTAATTCTGTTAAGACCTGCGTGTCTATTCATCTTGTAATAGCTTTATTCCAAGTAGTTGTAATAGTTGCTAGTGATGATGGACAACCATGAAGCGGCGCCACTGACCTTGACGCAATGCTGGTGATGATGGAGATCATGTTCGTGCTTTAGAGATGGAGATCAAAGGCGCAAGAAGAAAGGGCCATATCATATCACACTAATTATGAATTGCCTGTGATGTTAATCCTTTATGCATCTTGTATTGCTTATATCGCGATGGTAGCATTATAAGATGATCCCTCTCACTAAATATCAAGTAATAAAGTGTTCACCCTTAGTTGACACCGTTGCTAAGACTCGTCGTTTCGAAGCATCTCGTGATGATCGGATGTGATAGATTCTACGTGTGCATACAACGGGTGCAAGCCAGATTTGCACATGCGGAAACTAAGGTTATCTTGACGAGCCTAGCATGTACAGACATGGTCTCGGAACACGGAATACCGAAAGGTAGAGCATGAGTCATATAAATGATATGATGAACATGAAGATTGTTCGCCGATGAAACTACATCTTCTCTCATGAAGATCGGACTTGGTGTAGTGGACTTGGTTCGTGTAATCACTAAGACAATGTGAGGGATGCTGTTTTGAGTGGGAGTTCACCTAGTTAATTTAAGAATTAAATTTGAACTCAATTTATCATAAACTTAGTCTAAACTACTTGCAAATTTTTTGTAGATTATGGCGACCCCCTCCATCAATTTCAATGCGTTCCTAGAGAAAGAAAAGCTTAAAAACAATGGAAGTAATTTCACGGACTGGTTCCGTGGACTGAAGATCGTCCTCAGGGGTGGTCAGTTGACCTATGTGCTCGAAGCACCGCTAGGTGACCCACCTGCAGAAAATGCCACCGATGACGTAAAGAATGTTTACGCCACTCGGAAAAATCATTACTCCACAGTTCAGTGTGCCATCCTGTATGGTTTAGAAGCGGAGCTTCACAAGCGCTTTGAGCACCATGACCCGTTCGAGATCATTAAGGAGCTCAGGCTGATTTTTGAGACTCGCGCGGCCATGGAGAGCTATGAGGCCTCCAAAAAGTTCTTTAACTGTAAGATGGAAAAGGAAGCTCCGTTAGCGAGCACGTGCTCACCATGTCTGGGTACGCAAACAAGCTCCAAGAGTTGGGGATATCGATTCCTAATGAGTTAGGGATTCACCGTCTCCTCCAATCACTGCCACCGAGTTATAAGAACTTTGTGAGTAACTACAATATGCACTGCATGAACAAGACGTTGCCTGAACTATCGTCCATGCTGAAAACTGCTGAAGTGGAGATAAAGAAGGAGCACCAAGTGTTGATGGTCAATAAGACCACCAATTTCAAGAGACAGGGCAAGCCTAAGAACAAGGGCAACTTCAAGAAGGACGGCAAGAAAGCTGTCGCACCTGCAAAGAAGCCCAAGCCTGGTCCCAAGCCTGAAACTGAGTGCTTCTACTGCAAGGGTGCTGGTCACTGGAAGCGTAACTGTCCCAAGTACCTGGCGGATCTGAAGAACGGCAACATCAAGAAGAAAGGTATATTTGATATATATGTTATTGATGTGTATCTTACTAGTAATCGTAGTAGTGCCTGGGTATTTGATACTGGTTAGGTTGCTCATATTTGTAACTCGAAACAGGAGCTGCGGAATAAACGAAGAATGGCGAGAGACGAGGTGACAATGTGCGTTGGAAATGGCTCCAAGGTTGCTGTGATCGCCATCGGCACGCTCCCTCTACATCTACCTTCGAGATTAGTTTTAAATTTAAATAATTGTTATTTGGTGCCTACGTTAAGCATGAACATTATATCTGGATCTTGTTTACTGCGAGACGGTTACTCTTTTAAGTCTGAGAATAAAGGTTGTTCGATTTATATGAGTAATATCTTTTATGGTAATGCACCTGAGATGAATGGTTTATTCTTATTGAATCTCGATAGTAGTGATACACATGTTCACAACATAGATGCCAAACGAATAAAATTGAATGATAATTCTACATACATGTGGCACTGTCGTCTTGGTCACATTGGAGTGAAGCGTATGAAGAAACTCCATTCTGATGGACTTCTTGAATCACTTGATTTTGAATCACTTGGAAGATGCGAAGCATGTCTAATGGGAAAAATGACTAAGACTCCATTCTCTGGAATAATGGAGCGAGCTACAGACTTATTGGAAATAATACATACCGATGTGTGCGGTCCAATGAGTGTAGCATCGCGTGGTGGATATCGTTATGTTCTCACTTTCACGGATGACTTAAGTAGATATGGGTATGTCTACTTTATGAAACATAAGTCCGAAACTTTCGAGAAGTTTAAGGAATTTCAAAGTGAAGTGGAAAATCATCGTAACAAGAAGATTAAATTTCTGCGTTCTGACCGCGGAGGTGAATATCTAAGTTATGAGTTTGGCATGCATTTAAAGAAATGTGGAATACTTTCGCAGTTGACACCGCCGGGAACACCACAGCGTAATGGTGTGTCCGAACGTCATAATCGAACTCTCTTAGATATGGTTCGGTCTATGATGTCTCTTACAGATTTACCGCTATCGTTTTGGGGCTATGCATTAGAGACAGCCGCATTCACTTTAAATAGGGCACCATCTAAATCCATTGAAACGACAGCGTACGGATTGTGGTTTGGTAAGAAACCTAAGTTGTCGTTCCTTAAAGTTTGGGGTTGCGAAGCATATGTAAAGAAGTTGCAACCTGATAAGCTAGAACCCAAAGCAGAGAAATGCGTCTTCATAGGATACCCTAAAGAAACAATTGGGTATACCTTCTATCATAGATCCGAAGGCAAAGTTTTCGTTGCCAAGAATGGATCCTTTCTTGAGAAGGAGTTTCTCTCAAAAGAAGTGACTGGAAGGAAAGTAGAACTCGATGAGGTTATTGAACCTTCTCTCGGATTTGAGAGTAGCGCAGCACCGGAAGATGTTTTTGTGCCGCCTGCACCAATTGGAGGGGAAGCTAATGATGATGATCATGAAACTTCAAATGAAGTTACTGCTGAACCTCGCAGGTCAACAAGGGTTCGTACCACTCCTGATTGGTATGACTCTGCCTTGAACATCATGTTGGTGGACAACGCTGATGACCCTGTGACGTATGAAGAAGCTATGGTGAGCCCAGATTCCGACAAATGGCTATAATCCATGAAATCCGAAATGGGATCCATGTACGAAAACCAAGTGTGGACTTTGGTGGACTTACCGGATGGCCGTAAGGCTGTCGAGAACAAATGGATTTTCAAGAGAAAACAGATGCTGATGGTAATGTTACCGTCTATAAAGCTCGACTTGTCGCAAAAGGGTTCCGACAAATTCAAGGAGTTGACTATGATGAGACATTCTCACCAGTAGCGAAGCTAAAGTCTGTGAGGATTTTGTTAGCAATTGCTGCACATTTCGATTATGAGATTTGGCAGATGGATGTCAAAACGGCGTTCCTTAATGGTGACATTGAGGAAGAGTTATATATGGTACAACCCAAGGGTTTTGTCGATCCTAAAGATGCTGACAAAGTATGCAAACTTCAGCGCTCCATTTATGGACTGAAGCAAGCATCCCGGAGTTGGAATCAACGTTTTGATAAAGTAATCAAAAACTTTGGATTTATACAAACTTATGGAGAAGCTTGTATTTACAAGAAAGTGAGTGGGAGCTCTGTAGCATTCCTAGTACTATATGTAGATGACATATTATTGATTGGGAATGATATAGAACTTCTTAATAGTGTCAAAACCTATTTGAATAATAGTTTTTCAATGAAGGATCTTGGCGAAGCGGCATATATTCTAGGCATCAAGATTTATAGAGATAGATCAAGACGCCTAATAGCGCTTTCACAAAGTACATAATTAGACAAAGTTCTAAAGAAGTTTAGAATGGAAAATAGCAAGAAAGGGTTCGTGCCCATGTTGTCAGGTAAGACCTTGAGTAAGACTCAAAGTCCAGCTACGACAGAAGATAGAGAGAAAATGAATAATATTCCCTATGCCTCGGCCATAGGTTCTATCATGTATGCCATGCTGTGTACAAGACCGGATATAGCACATGCTGTTAGTTTGACTAGCAGATATCAAAGTGATCCTGGAATGGAGCACTGGAAAGCGGTCAAGAATATCCTAAAGTACCTAAATAGGACTAAGGATATGGTTCTTTCTTATGGAGGTGATGAACAGCTTGTTGTAAACGGTTACACCGATGCTAGTTGGAACACCGATCCGGATGACTCGAAGTCACAGTCGGGATACGTATTTATTTTGAATGGTGCTGCAGTGAGCTGGAGGGGTGCCAAGCAAAGTGATGTGGCGAAATCTTCAACTGAATCGGAATACATAGCTGCTTCGGAGGCTGCGCAAGAAGCCATATGGATGAAGGAATTCATTACTGAACTTGGCGTGGTTCCCAGTGCGTTGGACCCGATGGCCATCTACTGTCACAACACAGGTGCCATAGCTAATGCACAGGAGCCAAGGTCACATAGCAAGCTGAAGCACATCAAGCTACATTTCCACGCTATTCGCGAGTATGTCCGAGATGGTGACATAAAGATTTGCAAAGTACACACTGATCTGAATGTGGCAGATCCGTTGACTAAACCTCTCCCTAGGGCAAAGCATGACCAACACCAGAACGCCATGGGTGTTAGGTATATTACCATGTAATCTAGATTATTGACTCTAGTGCAAGTGGGAGACTGTTGGAGATATGCCCAAGAGGCAATAATAAAAGTGGTTATTATTATATCTTTGTGTTTATGATGAATGTTTACATCCCATGCTATAATTGTATTATTAGGAAACACTAATACATGTGTGTTTTGTAAACATAAAAGAGTCCCTAGTAAGCCTCTTATTGAACTAGCTTGTTGATTAATTGATGATCATGGTTTCCTGATCATGGACATTGGATGTGATTAATAACAAGGTTATATCATTAGGAGAATGATGTAATGGACACACACCCATAGTAAGCGTAGCATAAGATCAAGTCATTAAGTTCGTATTGCTATAAGCTTTTAAATGCATAGTAACCTAATCCTTCGACCATGAGGTTGTGTTAATCACCATCACCGGATGGGTACTTTAATGATATCAAACACCGCTTCGTAACTGGGTGGTTATAAAGGTGTCATTGGGTATTCTGAAAGTATGTGTTGAAGCGCATGGACCAAGATTGGGATTTGTCCATCCATATGACGGATAGATATGCTCTGGGCCCTCTCGGTGGAATGTTATCTAGTTAGCTTGCAAGCATGTGACTGGGTCACAAGGGATGACATAACATGGAACGAGTAAAGAGTACTTATCAGTAACGAGGTAGAACTAGGTATGGAGATACCGACGATCAAACCTCGGATAAGTATAGTATCGCGTGACAAAGGGAATTGGTTTCGTATGTAAATGGTTCTATCGATCACGAAGTCATCGTTGAGTATGTGGGAGCCATTATGGATCTCCAGGTCCCACTGATGGTTATTGATAGGAGATGTGTCTCTGTCATGTCTACATATTCACGAACCGTAGGGTGACACACTTAAGGTTCGAAGTTGTTTTAAGTAGATATGGAATGTGCGTTGGAGACCGAATGTTGTTCGGAGTCTCGGATTGGATCCGGGACATCACGAGGAGATCCGGAATTGTCCGGAGAATAAGATTCATTTATTGGAGATCATTTTCTGAGTTAGGAAATGTTCTGGAGTATTTGTATGAGGATTCTAGAAGGTTTCGGAATGTTCCGGAAGGTTCTGGAAGATTTCTTGGAGTTTGCTTGAAAACCAAGAAAGGGGTCAAGGAGTCCTTGTGGGGCAAGACAAGGAGTCGTGGGGGAGGAGGATTCCTCCCCCCCTCCCCAATCCGCCGGCCAAGGAGGGAGGGGAGTCCTACTAGGACTCCCCCTCCCATGGCGCCCTCCCTCCTTTAAATAGAGGGGTGGAGGCGCCACCCCCTGGCCCTCTCCACCACTCCAAACCCTAGCCGCCTCTCTCCTCTTTCTCTCTTCTGCTCAGGCTTAGGCGAAGCCCTGCAGAATTCTCTACTCCACCACCACCACCACGCCGTCGTGCTGCTGGGATTCCGTGGAGAAGATCTACTACCTCGGCTGCTCGCTGGAACGAGGAGAGGAAGGTCTGCTTCGACTCCGCACGTGTGATCGACTGCGGAAGCGCTGCCGGAACATGGCGCCGGAAGGATCGTCCACTCGATCTTGAGATCGGCAAGTGATCGACTACATCAACCACGAGATCTAATCTCGTAATGCTTTTGGATCTACAAGGGTTAGTACAGATCTATCTCGTTGCACATGTCTAATAGATTAGATATTGGCTTTTATCTAGATTAGATCTGGGTTTTGTTCGTTCTTGCGGTAGAAATTTTTGTTTTCCATGCTACGAACCCATCATCTGGAGGACCCTACTCCGATGATGGAATCGGAGATCATGAACGTGGTCGTGGGGACGGAAGTGCCTTTGGCCGCAATCGCGCCGGAAGCCTCGGCGCCAACGGAGCCTATGGTTGAAGCAGCGGCAGGGTCGGCGGCCCCACCACCGAGGGAGGCGCCCGTGTCGATAGAGCTGGAGGTTCTCGCATCGACGACTTCGTCAGAAGGAAGCCCATGGCATCATGGTAGGAGAGCCTGCTGGAGAGGGGTCTCACTCGCAAGCTTGGCCCCGAGCTGGTAAAGCCCGCGCATATCAGCACGGGTCTACGCGTCCTCCTAGTCGCCCGATAAGTTTGTTGTATTTTGTTTCGTTGTAGTTTGTTGTTTTCGTGTTGTTCCAAGTCACTGATCGTGGCGAATTCACAGGGGTAGCGTTAAGAAGATACACCACCCGTCAGTGGCCAAGGTGCCAGCGGCCGATGCCGAGGAGGGCGACGATCCCTCTAGGAAGAGGAAGGCGGTTACCAACAAGGCATCAGGTGATGGTATGAAGAAGAAGAAGGAGGGCGACCCCATCGCCACATTCTAGGAAAGCACGGGGAAGGACGACTACACGGTCCCTCTTGGAGAGAAGGCGACCGCTAGTGTGGAACCGAGCAGGGAAGGCCTTCCTTCAAAGGTGCCAGCACCTGCAACTGGCGTGGCGGTGACGGCCGCAACATTCCCTCGCTTCATGGCGAAGGCGTTTGCCGCGGCGGCTGAAACTTAGTTGCCGCAAGTTCCTGAAATTATTGACGGTGACGTGGAGCAACATCGCGGACGTACGTCCCATTCCTGATGCCTTCGGTGGATGCTGGCGAACTTCACTACATGCTGCGGGCCATAATCTAGGTATGTCCAGTCCCTGAGGGTCTAGTCGCTGAATTCCAGCGGCTAGACACTTATGATTTTTGATTGTCTAGTCCCTGAGGGTCTAGTCGCCGAATTTCAACGGCAAGGCACTTATGATTTTTGATTGTCCAGTCCCCGAGGGTCTAGTCGCTGAATTTCAGTGGTTAGGCACTTAGGATTTTTGATTATCCTTGTTCTGACTTGAATTTGTTGTACAGGGTTTGCAGGCCAAGTAGAACGGGTGGTTATCAACGGCAGAGCGGCTGGATCGCGACCTGTGAATTGCTCAGGAGGCCAATCAGTGACTCCAAGCAGCTGCGGGTTGACTTGTTTCCTTCCACTGAATTTGAATTACTTGAAACTATGCATTGCTAATTGTGATCTGCTTGTTGTAGGTGAACAGGTCGCCGCAATCTCCAAGGCCCGCAAGGGGTATGTTCCAATTGCCGACCTGGAGGCTGCAAGGTCTTCAGCGTCCGCAGCAGAAGAACGGGCCAGCTCGCTGGCGAAGGAGCTGGAGGCCGTGAAAGCGGCAACGACTGCGGCAGAGGAGCGGGTCGGCTCGATGTCGAAGGAGTTGGAGGTGGCAAAGGCTGCGACAACTCTTCTAAAGAGAGGACGAAAGGCCGCGGTTGTGGCGGCCAAGGAGGAGTGTAAATATTCTGACTCCATGATCGTGTATTTGCAAGAGAAGTATTATGCACTGGAGAAAACCATCACGGAGAACTACTGTAAACTCCTCGGTGTGTCTTGATTTTCCTTGTTTCCTTCCCGCCAGGTGTTGTGCTGTTAGATCTTGACGAGTCCCCGAGTGGGTGAGTCCCTGGAGGTGTTGGTTTGCTTGTGGTTTTTCTGATGCTTGTGAAGCTGTTGTAGGTCAGGGGGACCTAGTTGTGTAGACCTTCAACACCGAGCAATGCGTGGCGGCGGTGGTGAATGCTGCGACTACATTGGCGATGTGTGTCTAGGCCATCCTTCAAGAGATTTCCCCTACTGAAGCGATTCATGGGGGGCTGACTGAGGTATGGCGATACCTCGAAGAGGTGCCTATGGTCGTCGAGTGGATGGTGCGGTCGGCGTTTTGCCACGGGGCCATGACAACGTTGAGCCTTGGGCTTGTGCACTTCCCTGATGAATTCGATCTTGAAGATGTCACTAGCGGGTACTCTTCGATGACTGGCGAGGTGGCGATTGCGGATGTCCTCAAGCTGACCGCTAGGGCCGCTCCGTACGCAGAGCGCGTGTTGGCTATGGTGACTTGCTACCGTACCAGGAGACGTGGGTTGCATCAAACAACACGGAGCCAGCCCATCGCGACTTGAAGTCAGAGCAGCTCTCAGGTCGTCGCTTGCGGGGCAGCTGACAACCTATCCGTTGAACCCCTGGAAGCCATTTGTTCGGGCCAAGGATGCTGATGGTACTTCGTCATTGAAGCCTGTAGAGTGAAGAGTTTGCATTGTAACATAGGTTAGCATGGAGAGTGGCCTTTTGCAATGTTATATATATCTCAACAATGTATTTTGTCCATTTGTGAAATATGTCAATCGACTCGCGTATTAACTTTGTGATTTTGTTTATATGGTTTTCGGTTGTTCGAGTCCCCGAGCACCTCCGCCCTTTTGTGGGGTTGAGCTCATGTTTATGTATGTTGGTTTGTGTTAGGTTGTTAGAGTAACCGAAGTCGACTCGCCGTGGCTCGTGGATCCAGTCGCTTGGTGACCATAATGGGTACTCTATACTTAGCCATTTTTTCGAACGCGAACATGGTCAGTTAGGTGAGTCCCCGAGCATGGTACTTGGTCATTATAGTCGCATGCCCAAGGTAGGTGAGGACATGGTGCGTTGTTTGTAACACGTCTCTCCTCCTGGCTCGAAAATTCAGTCGCATGGCGAGTCCAAGGCATGCTCTCGTACTTGGTGTATTCCCGAGCCCCATGAGGGTCGTTTTGGACAAGTCCCCGAGCGTGGTACTTAACCGTTCTAGTCGCTATGCATGAGGATGGGGAGGGCAAGTTGCTGTGGGAAGCATGTTTGGTTTTCTTGGCCCGGAAGGCCAGTCGAGTGAGGCGACTCCGATGGTGGCTCCATTTTAGCGTTTTCGTGGCTAGTGCAAGACCCGAAATTTTCGGTGCCCTTGGACCGCACTACTTAGCCGTGCCGGTCGCACGACCAAGGGTTGACTTCCGTAAGTTAGCGTGTTGCTAGGCGTACGAGTGCGATTGGCACCAGAATATGGTGAGTAGAGACAATTTGTGCGATCCGAATTTTATTCCATCGTATATCAGCTGAGTACAACTTTTAGTTCTATGTATAGAATTTTCGGAGCAGGTTTACATTCCATGGCCGCCCGACTTCAAGTTGGCCATCTCCTCGTATATCGATGAGGTAGTAGGTGTCGTTGTCGAGGACTCGCCCTATGGCGAATGGCTCTTCCCGTGGGGAGAGAGCTTGTGCATGCCCTTCTTGTCCTTGATTAGTCGAAGGACCAGGTTGCCTTCCTGGAAGGTGCGTGTTCGGACCCGGCAACTGTAGTAGCAGCGGAGTCCTTGCTGGTAGATGGCATTGCAGGAGCGAGCTAGGTAGCGGGCTTCGTCAAGCTGGTCGACCCCGTCTTGGCGGGCAACTTCATTGTCCTCTTCCGCATAATTGACGACTCGAGGCGAGTCGTGTTCCAGGTCGGTTGGCATGATGGCTTCGGCGCCGTACACCATGAAGAAGGGGGTGAACCATGTCGATCGATTGACAGAGGTACGAATGCCCCATAGCACGGAGGGGAGCTCTTCAACCCAGAAGCCAAGAGTCCATTCTAGGGGGACCTGCAGTCTTGGCCTGAGGCCATGAAGGATGCTCTAGTTGGCGTGCTCTTCTTGGCCATTCGATTCTAGATGGGTGACTGAGGTGAGGATGAGTCGGATTTCGTGCTCCTCACAGAAGTCAGCCATGGCACCCTTGGAGAAGTTGGTGCCGTGACCGTGATGATGCTGTGCGGGTAGCCGTACCGGTAGATTAGCTCACAAAGGAACTTGGTGGCAGTCTTGCCATCACATTTCTTGATTGTCTTTGCCTGGACCCACTTGGTGAGCTTATCGAAGGCGACCAGGAGGTGGCTGTAGCCTGATGGGGCTTTTTTGAACCGACCCACAATGTCGATGCCCCATACGACGAATGACCAGGTGATGGGGATGGTCTTGAGGGCCGAACCAGGGATGTGCGTCGGGTTGGCGTACTTCTGGCATCCGACGCACTATTGGATGATGTTGGTTGCATCGGCGTATGTAGTGAGCCAGTAGAAGCCGTGGCGTATGGCGTTGGTGACTAGCGACCGGGCACCGGCATGGTGGCCGCAGTCCCCAGCGTGGATGTCATGGAGGATCTTGCGTCCCTCTTCTAGTTGTACGCAACGCTCGAACATGTCGTTCACGCTGTGCTTGTGGAGCTCACCGTTGATGATGACGAAGGATTTGAAGTGGTGCACGATCATTCGCGCCTCTGTCTCGTCCATGGGCAGGATCTGGTGCTCGAGGTAGGAGAGGTATGGTGTAGTCCAGTCGCTAGGGTCCGTGATCATGGCGACCAGAGTGGGCTCGGGCTACATCGGTATCCCGATGTCGATCTCCTTCGAGAGGAGACCGAAGGCTTGTCGATGATGTCGAGGAAGATGCCTGGAGGTGGTGTTTGGCGAGCCGATCCGATGCGTGATAGTGTGTCAGCCTCTTCGTTTTTGTGGCAATCGATCCACTCGATGGAGTAGCCGGCAAAGTAGCCCCCCAGTTGGTCCACTTCCTGGCGGTAAGCTATCATGTTGGGGGCGACTGCATCGCAGGTGCCGATGACTTGCGCAGCGACGAGGTCGGAGTCTCTATAGCACTTGAGGCGATTGACGTTCATCTCCTTGGTGGCCCGCATGCCATTGAGGAGGGCCTCGTACTCAGCCATGTTGTTAGTGCAGGGTGTGAAGTTGAGTTGCAGGATGTATCAGAGCTTGTCGCCCTTGGGGGAGGTGAGCATTATTCCTACTCCGGCACCGAGTTTTTGGAGCTGTCGAAGTGGAGGTGCTAGTAATGGAGATAGGGGACCATCTCGGGCTGCTATGCTTCTTCCCAGTCGGCTAGGAAATCGGCAAGGGCATGTGACTTGATCACCTTGTGTGGCTCATACTTGATGTTGTGGACACCGATTTTGACGGCCCACTTGGCGACTCGCCCAGCCGCCTCGCGATTGTGGATGATGTCATGTAACGGCACTGAGGAGACGACCGTGATGGGGTGCTCCTGGAAATAGTGCGGCAACCGTCGCTGGGCTCTGAAGACCACTTACACCAGCTTCTGGTACTGCAGGTAGCATTGCCTTGAGTCCGTGAGGACCTCGCTGATGTAGTATACCGGACGCTGTAGGGGTGCTCATTTCTCTCCTCTGGTCGCTCGACAGCCATCACGGCGCTGATGACTCGAGTGGAGGCCACGATGTAGACGAGCATTGGCTCCTTGTCGATGGGGGCGGCGAGCAGTGGTGCTGCGAGCAACACTTCCTTGAGCGCGTTGTTGGCTTCTTCGTCCCACTGGAACGTGGGGTTCTTGCGCATCAAGTGATAGAGGGGAATTGCCTTCTCACCGAGCCGAGGGATGAAGCAACTAAGAGCCGCGACTTGCCCGGCCAGCTCTTGGACGTCGCCCAGGCACTCCGGTTTTCCGAGTCATGCGATGGTGTCAATCTTGGTAGGGTTTGCTTCGATGCTTGGCTTGGAGACTATGTACCCTAGGAGCTGTCCGGTGGGCACGCCGAAGGTGCACTTCCCAGATTGAGCTTGATCTTGTACTTCAAAAGATTTGCGAAAGTTTCGGCCGGGTCGGTGAGCAGGTCACTCTGGCGGGTTGACTTTACCACCACGTCGTCGATGTCGACGTGGATGTTGTGGCCAATTTGGCTTGCAAGGCACTCCTGCATGCATTGTTGGTAGGTCGCGCTGGCATTCTTAAGGCCGAACGTCATGGCGGTATAGTAGAAGGCATCAAATGGCGTGATGAACGCCGTTTTCTCCTTGTCCTCGACCGCCATCTTGATATGGTTGTAACTAGAGTATGCATTGAGGAAGCACAGTGACTCTGACCCCGCGGTCGAGTTGATGATCTGGTCGGTGCGGCGAAGGATGAATTCCTCCTTCGGGCAGGCACTATTAAGGTTGGTGTAGTCGATGCACATTCTCCCAAGTGTTGTTCTTCTTCAGAACTAGGACTAGGTTTGCCGGCCACTTGGAGTACTTGATTGGCCGGATGAAGCCTGCCACGAGTTGACGCTACACTTCTTCGGCGATTGCCCGGCGGCGCTCTTCATTGAAGGGCCATAGCGACTGCTTCGCATGTCATGCTTTGGGATCGACATTGAGTTTGTGCTCAGCGAGTTCCCTCGAGACACCTGCATGTCAGATGGTTTCCATGCAAAGATGTCCCAATTCTCACACAGGAACTCGATGAGCGTGCTTTCCTATGCGAGGCTCATGTTGGTCCTGATGGTGACCTTCTGGCTTGAGTCGCTCGGGACAAGCTCGACGGTTTAGGTGTGTGTGGAGGCCTCAAATGCTGTCGACCCAACGTTTTCTGCGTTGGGTTTCTTTAGGATCCTAGGGTCTTCCTTGTCCACTCACATATTTTGTGAGCTAGTCGGCGTGGTTGGTCTGATGACGGTGTCGGCGAGCTTGGCGCCATTTTCCTCGCATTCCACGACCATGTCGAGGTCGCCATGGATGGTGATGATGCCGCATGGCCCTGGGAGCTTCATAATGTTGTATGCATAATGCAGGGCCACCATGAATTTGGAGAATGCTTGTCGCCATAGGACACAGTGGTACAAGCTGCAAAAGTTCACCAGCTCGAAGACGATCTGCTCGGTGTGGTAGTTGGCTGGCGTGCTGAAGGTGACTGGAAGCGTCACCTTGCCAATCGGGTAGGCTTTCCGGCCAGGGACGATGCCGTGGAAGGTGGTGAGGGTCGATTCGACCATCTACTGCGAGAGGTACAACCTCCTAAACGTGTCTATGTAGAGGGTGTTGATGGAGCTTCCCCCGCCCATCAGGGTCTTGGGGAGCCAGTAGTCAGCCACTTTGGGCTTGACCACCAGGACGACTCGCCTAGGGTACTCGATCCGCGGCGCATGGTCCTCGCGGATCCAAGTGATGCTCTGCTCAGACCAGTTGAGGAAGCGTGGGATGTCGACTTGTGTCACCGTGTTTATGGTGACTGCGCAGGAGAGCACCTTCTTCTCGCGTTTGGTGCCGGGCCCGGTGAACGTGTGCAGCGAGCCAACGTCGTTGCCGAACCCGCCAGTGTTGTCGTTGTCCCTTGGCGGGTCGTTGTTGGGGACCTCCCTTGCTCGTCTTGCCTTCTCGATCTCCTTCAGAGAGTGGTAGTCGGCGGTGGTGTGAGTGGCAGGCTTCCCTTCCCTGCTGTGGTAGACACAGGGCTGGTTGAGTAGGGCGGAGGGGTCAAATTTCGACCTCGCCATGTTGTTGGCGTGGTAGTTTCCACTATCATGGTAGTTGTTGCCATCGCGGTAGTTGCTGCTGTCACGGTGGAAGTTCTTGGGGTCGCGCTGCCCATAGTTGGGGTTGGCGACAAAGTCGACTCACCCGTCACCATGGCGCTTGCCGGTGAGGCGAGTGTTGCTGTAGCGCATCTCGTGCTATCTCCCGTTGTCATTGCCGCCAGTGCGGCATCTTCCAATTGACTCGTCGTTAGAGTCTTGGTTAGGGTTCTCCTTTGCGTAGCGCTTGGCGATCTCAAGGAGGTCAGGGATCTTGTCGAGCGTCTGTTAGACCCTCTTGATCTTGGTGACCAGAGGCTCGTACAGACATACATTCTTGAAGCAGTGGATCGCCGTGTCCAGGTTGATGACAGAGGCGTTGATCCACAAGTCCTGCCATCGTTGCACCTAGTGGCGAGTCGACTCGCGTTATCCCTGGATGCAGCGCTCCACATCCTCAATGGTGGTGGCGCCGGTGTATTAGCCCTCGAAGTACCTTCCAAAGGCCTCTCGTATGTCTTCCCATGAGACGATGTTGTCCATGGGGAGGGTGTTGATCCATTGTCGGGTCGCTCTGTCCATCATCAGGGGGAGGTAGCGAGCAGCGAGTAGGTCAGTGTGGCCAGCGATCCCCATCGCCATAAGATATGTATCAAGCCACACAGTTGGGTCGTACGTCAGGTCATACTTCTCGATCTCCTTTGGCGCTTTGAAGTTGGTGGGATACTTTTCGCCTCGGATCATTGGTCGAAAGCACTATGGGCCGACACGGCTGATGGCTCGTGTATTAACAAGCTCATTGGGGAACCCCAAGAGGAAGGTATGATGAGCACAGCAGCAAGTTTCCCTCAGTTATGAAACCAAGGTTTAATCGAACCAGTAGGAGCAAGGAAACACCCCAAAGGTGTTGCTAGCTGAGCCTTGGCAAGGCGCACTACCGGTGCTAGTAGCAACGTGGAGACCTGCACAACACAACCACAGAATCTGTCCCCAACTTGCGATGAGGTTATCAATCTCACCGTGTTTTGCTGAAAACAAAGGATTAAACGTATCGAATGGAAGGAAGTAATAGTTTGCAGAAAGTAAACACAAAGCAGTAAACATTTTATAGATTGTATGTAAAAGTAAAGGACCGGGATCCATAGTTCACTAGAGGTGGCTCTCCTTAAGATAGATAACATGCTAGGTGAACAAATTACAGCGGGGCAATTGCCAAACATCAAGAAAGCAATACATACATATACTAATCATCTTGACTCCTTTAAGACTTGATTGGGCATTACAACATCATACATAGACCGCCATCCAACTGCATCTATGACTAATAATCCACCTTCAGGTTATCATCCGAACCCCTTCCAGTATTAAGTTGCAAGCAACAGATTATTCCTTTATGAATTGCGTGTAAAGTAAACAATACAATTGTTCTATGAACAAAGGATTGTTGTTTTCTCCCTAGTAGCAATAGCACATCTAGTACCTTAGAGATTTCTATCACTTCCCCAGATTACCAGAGGCATGAACCCACTATCGAGCATAAATACTAACTCTTGGAGTTGCTAGCATCTACTTGGCCAAGATAGCTACTAACAACGGAAAGCATGCAAGATCACAAATAACAAAGACATGATAGAATCAATAATCAATCTAAAATAGCATCTCAATATCCATCGGATCCCCGCAAACACAATATCCAGAATTACAAATAGATGATATTGATCATGAACGGAGCTCACAAGATCTAAACATGAAAGCACAAAGGAGGAGAACCAGCCATCTAGCTACTACATGGATCCGTAGTCCAAGGATGAACTACTCACGCATCACACCGGAGGCTTGCATGGTGATGAAGAAGGCCTCCAGGGTGAATTCCCCTCTCTAGCAGGGTACCGGGAAGAGCTTCAGATCCCTCCCGATCTAGGGATGGAGATGACGGCGGCTACAGACTCTTTCGTGGATTTTTGATCGGGTACTTAGGATTTTCGTCCCGAGGGCATCTTATAGGCGGAAGGAGAGCCCGAGGGGGTGCTGGGGTCGGCCAAACCACCCCCTGGCGCGGGCCAGGCCTAGCCGCGCGGCCAGGTGGTGTGGCCGGCCCCCAGCCCTTCTCCGTCTCGTATTCTCGCATCTGATGACTTCTGGAAAAATAGGCACTTTGGCTTTTGTCCTGTCCAATTCCGAGAATATTCATTTTCTGACTTTCCTCGAACCAAAAACAACAGAAAACAGGCAGCTGGCACTATGGCTCTTGTTAATAGGTTCAGGTTTCTGTCACTCCGGTACCCCCTACAATTAGTAGCCAAATACACAATGCATTCCCCTAGGCCGATATAGGTGAAATTTCATGTAGTCGACGTTCACATGACACCACTAGAAGAAATACACCACAACTTAATTAACAAACCATTGAATCTTTCTCAACACAATTCCACTACTAACAACATGACTTCTCCCATGTCCTCAAGAACAAAATGAACTACTCACAGGACATCATATGGATCAAGATCAGAGATGAAATAATGATGTGCAACAATCTTAACATAAAAAATAATTCGATGGTTTCACTCAATAGCATCAACTACAAAGAGTAATCAACACCGGGAAAGTTTCCCCTAAGAACTATGCAAGATTCAACCCAATTGTTACAGCGGTATGATGGTGGTGATGATGGTGCTGGTGAATATGATGGTGGTGATGATGATGATCCTGATGAAGTCCAGCTTGATGGTGGTGTTGATGGCGATGATCTCCCCTCTCCGGGGAGGAATTCCCCCGGTAGAATTCTGTCTGCCGGAGAGATCTTTCTCTCTCGGTGTTTTCCGCCCTATAGAGGCGGCGGAACCTTTCTGTGGTCGCTCCCCAAGTCTTAGGGCTTTGGGAGGTAATATACGCTAGAGGGGAGAGCCAGGGGTGGACCAGGGCGGCCACACCACCTGGTGGCACGGACTAGGGTGGCCCGCGCCAGGGGGTGGTGTGGCCCCCCTGTGGCCCATCTCCACTCCTCCTTCTGACAATCTTCATCTTCCGGAAAAATAGGATTTTCCATGTATTTTCCCGGATTTTCTGATCTTCGTGAATTTTGCCTCCAAACAACACCGTTTCCATCAGAATCCTGACTGCAGCGGTTCATGCTCCAAAAGTCATCAACCATGCAAAAATAGATGAAATAACATAAGTATCATCTCTTAATATGAAATATATTAATGAATAACAGTAAATTATGATATAGAATAGTGATGCAAAATGGACGTATCAACTCCCCCAAGCTTAGACTTTGCTTGTCCTCAAGCAAAACCGAGCTCAATAAACATGACCTCAGGTTTATGAAGTGAAGAGTCGATAAAAGAATATGGACAAGAAGCATCACATTCGTCAGTACATAGATCATAATAGCAGACAACTCACCATTATATAACTTAACTTGCAATAGGTAAAGGAAACACAATAAAGATACATAAAGTAAATCATAATTGGTAAAGGCAAACTTAGCTCTTGGTCGAAGAATAGTTGACAATTTGCAGGAGTTCACAAATAACTAGCTTTCAAAGTAGTAAACACTAAGATAAGAGCAAAGTGCAAAACAAGGAACATAAGAAACATGATTGAATAAACCATCATATGAATGAATGAAACACAACAACTCAAAATACTTGTTGAGATAGAAGGGAAATAGGTTTACTGACTCAACTAAAAAGTAAAAGAAAGGCCATTCGCAGAGGGAAGCAGGGATGTCAAGTTTCATAAAGAGCTTCCAAAAATTATTGTACTTACTAGCTTTCAGCTCTCATTGCCCCTATCATAGGCATCTTTAGGTGATTAAGGTTAAAGTGACACAACTAAGAGGATATGCTTGACAAGTTATGGCTTAGGCTAGTGGACCAGGTGTTTCTCTAACACACATACAAACTCCATGATCTTACAAGTTCCCCTTTGATTTCACACCGCCAGGATCCATAAGCAAAAGAACATGATATCAACTAGATACAAAGTACCAATGAAATGTTGAAAGCGTTCCCCATGATACATGGTTCTGCTAATTTCAACTTATAAAGCACAAGCATATACGCAATAAAGATGGACACAATAGTTCAAGTTTATTAAATGGAAGAAAGTAAAGTGTGCCATCAAGTTCGTGAGAGCTTTAATCACTAATTTTCACATAACAAGTTTAATTTGGAAGGTAGATAAAAACATGAATTTACTTGGAATAGCAATAGTGCTAATAGGTAGGTATGGTGGACACAAATGGCATAGGTTTGTGTTTAAGGAATGGATGCACGAGAAGAATTCCCTCTCAGTACAGGTTTTTGGCTAGCAAGGCTAGGTAGCAAGTATAAGAGTTGAAGGAAACAAACAGACATACAAGCGATAAAAACAAGCATGCAATCTTCCTTGGAAGCACAAAAGATCTTAACTAGAGAATACTAAGCTTATGAGCAAATCAAGAAAGAAAGATGATGAAATTATATTTCTTTAGAGTACTTTTCATCTTTTTCATTCAACTCTCAAAAATAGTGATGCTACTGACCAAGCCAGGTTTGCTAAAACCAACTAAATTAACTCAATGATCCCAAAGTGATACCAATACTAACAACAAGATCAATCATATAACCATGAATTGAAAACTAATATAAGATATGCAAAAGAGTAAATGATAGAACTTCTCATTAATATTCCATAACGACAACTCACACCAAGGGATACATAGATATCTAACAAGAGAGGGGACACTTCCACATTGCAAACCATCCTACAGGATAACTTCTCTATTCATGATATGACTACTAAAAAGGTAAAAATATAGAAGATAGTGATGTGATACCGTGGCACTCCCCCAAGCTTGGAACAAACCAAGGGGATGCCAAAACCTGATGACGAATTACTCCTTCGGTGGTGGTGGTGTTCTCTCTTCGTTGTCAGACTTCCAAGGTAAAGGCTCCCCATCAACAAAAGACATCATGGTCTCCATCATCCTGAAACTAGCAGCAACACTTATGCATTTATACCTAACCTCATACTCACAGTTTTGATTTTGAACATCGTAGAGCTGTGCTTGCAGTTGGTTAGTTGTTTGGTGGAGTGAGAGGATTTCATCCTTGAGCTCAGCAGTCTCCTTTTGGTGCTTGTCGATGAGTTGGGAACAAATCTTATGGATGATATCCACCTCGCGTTTTGCCATCTTTTTGTACCTAAAGACTTCTTGCATCAGCGCTTCCATCCTGTCCTCCAGACTTCCTGCACCTTTAGGGCCTTGAACCTCTTTTATCCGTACCTCCCCATCTTCAAGCAACAACTCCTTGGGATGAATCTTCAACTCACGCATGTATGGGTTGATGATATCCGCTGAGGAATCTTCCTTGGCTGATCCGGAGGAAGACATTATGGCTCCAAAACTGGGACTCTACCTGTTAGAAACAGATCAAAACGAAAACACGATGAGAACACAATATACGAACCTCGGGGGATCCGGGGGATTATATATTACGAAGTTTTACAACAAAAGGAAGGTACTGGGAGAAAACGGGTCGGAGACAGAGTCCGAGGTGGCCACACCACCTGCTGGCGCGGCCAGGGGGCCTGCGCCAGGGGGTGGTGTGAGCCACCCTGGCTCCATTTCCATCCCTCTTTCGCTTCGTAGTTTTCCCTGTTGGATAAAAACTGCAAAAATATAACTAGATAGAATTTTTGCGGAACTTTTCTTACCAGGACTGTTACCTATTCGAAAACAGACTCTCTAGGTCTTTGAATTTGGTCTTTGATGAATTTTTCCGAAGTTATAACTTGAAAAGCATCAACATCTTCATTGTAAGAATCTCCAGCAATATAGTGCTTGAGTCGCTGCCCATTCACCACTTGTGTAGTGTTATCTTTTAAAGAAGAAATTTTATTGCTCCTGAATGGTAAACTTCTTCAATAACAAAAGGTCCTTCCCATTTTGACAGTAGTTTCCCTGCAAAAAATCTGAGACGAGACCTATACAATAGAACTTTCTCACCAACATGGAATTCTCTCTTAAGTATTCGCTTGTCATGCCATCTTTTAACTTTTTCTTTAAAGAGTCTAGCATTCTCATATGCTTCACTCCTCCATTCATCCAACGAACTTAAGTCAAATAATCTTTTCTCACTAGCAAGCTTACAATCTCTATTAAGTTCTTTAACTGCCCAATAAGCTTTGTGTTCTAATTCTAAAGGCAAGTGACAAGCTTTCCCATAAACCATTTTATAAGGAGACATCCCCATAGGATTTTTATAGGCAGTCATATAAGCCCATAAAGCATCGTTCAACTTTTTAGCCCAATTTTTTCTAGATCTATTAACAGTCTTTTGCAAGATGGATTTAATTTCTCTATTTGATAACTCTACTTGTCCACTAGTTTCGGTATGATAAGCTGAAGCGATTCTATGATTAACATCATATTTAGCAAGGGTTTTTCTAAAACCACCATGAATGAAATGAGAACCTCCATCAGTCATAAGATACTTAGGCACTCCAAACCTAGGAAAGATAACATCCTTAAGCATTTTTAGAGAGGTCTCCCCATCAACACTCTTCGTAGGTATGGCTTCTACCCACTTGGTAACATAATCAACAACAACAAGAATATGAGTATAACCTTTTGAAGGAGGAAAAGGACCCATAAAATCAAATCCCCAACAGTCAAAGGGTTCAATAACTAAAGAATAATTCATGGGCATTTCATTGCGTCTAGAAATATTTCCAACACGCTGACACTCGTCACAGGATAAGACAAATTTTCTTGCATCTTTAAAAAGGGTAGGCCAGTAAAAACCTGATTGTAGTACCTTTTTTGCGGTTCTATGTCCCGCGTGATGTCCTCCATAGGCACTACCATGACATTTCCGCAATATCTCCTTTTGTTCATATTCTAGAACACATCTTCACATAATGCCATCCACTCCTTCCTTATATAAGTGTGGGTAATCCCAAAAATAATGCCTCAAATCGTAAAAGAACTTTCTTCTTTGCTAAGCTGTAAAAGTTGGAGGCAAATACTTGGAGACAATAAAGTTATCATAATCAACGTACCAAGGGCTCCCTCGCGAGCTTACCCCTACTGTGGCCAGCTGTTCATTTGGGAAACTATCATTAACAGGCATAGGATCAAAAGAGATATTTTCCAACCGAGATAAATTATCAGCAACGAGATTTTTAGCACCTTTCCTATCTACAATATGTAGATCAAACTCTTGTAAAAGCAGCACCCATCTAATAAGCCTAGGCTTAGCATCTTTTTTCGTCATAAGGTACTTAATAGCAGCATGATCATTATGAATGGTAACTTTTGAGTCCACAATATAAGGTCTAAACTTATCACAAGCAAAGACAATAGCTAAGAATTCTTTCTCAGTAGTAGCATAATTATTTTGAGCAGCGTCAAGAGTTTTACTAGCATAATGGATAACATTTAACTTTTTATCTATTCGTTTCCCAAGGACATCATCTACAGCAAAATCACTGGCATCACACATTATTTCAAAGGCTAAACTCCAATCAGGTGGTTGAACAATAGGAGCTGTAGTTAAAGCCTTCTTTAGAGTTTTAAAAGCTTCCTTACAATCATCGTCAAAGACAAAGGATACATCTTTTTGAAGAAGATTAGTGAGGGGTTTTGATATCTTAGAGAAATCTTTAATAAACCTTCTATAGAAACCAGCATGACGAAGGATCCTATGAATACCTTTGATGTCTCTTGGACAGGGCATTTTCTCAATTGCCTCAACTTTAGCTCTATCAACTTCTATGCCTCTTTCGGAAACCTTATGTCCAAGTACGATCCCTTCATTCACCATGAAGTGACACTTCTCCCAATTAAGAACAAGTTTAGTTTCTTCACATCTTTGCAAAACTTTATCGAGGTTGTGTAGACAATTATCAAAAGAAGTTCCATAGAAAGAGAAGTCATCCATGAACACTTCCACAATTTCCTCACAAAAACCATGAAAGATAGCAGACATGCATCTTTGAAAAGTAGCAGGAGCATTACATAAACCAAAAGGCATACGTCTATAAGCATAGGTTCTGTAAGGGCATGTAAAAGTAGTTTTTTCTTGATCTTGTTGTTTAACAACAATTTGAGAGAAATCGGAATATCCATCAAGAAAACAAAAATGGGTCTTTTAGATAACCTTTCTAACATTTGATCAACAAAAGGAAGTGGGTAATGATATTTCTTAGTAACTTTGTTAACTTTCCTGAAATCAATGCACATTCTATAGCCTACAACTATTCTTTGGGGAATAAGCTCATCATTATCATTAGGGACGACGGTAATCCCCCCCCTTTTTAGGGACACAATGAACAGGACTAACGCATTCACTATCAGCAATAAGGTAAATAATACCATCATCAAGGAGTTTCAATACATCATTTCTTACCACTTCCTTCATCTTAGGATTTAAACACCGTTGGTGCTCTACCACTAGCTTTGCATCTGGTTCTATATTGATAGCATGCTAACATATAGTATGAGAAATCCCTTTTAAATCATCCAGAGTATACCCCATAGCCCCTCGGTGTTTCTTCAGTACCTCCAATAACCTTTCTTCTACCTTCCCTGAAAGTTTAGAGCTAATAATAACATGATATACCTTATTATCATCAATGTAAGCATATTTAAGATCTTTGATACATTGCAAATGTATCTATAATTATTGATGTTCCATGCTTGGTTTTATCTACTTTCTTGTGTTTTGTCCACACTTTGGAGTACTTTTCATATGATTTCTTGGACTAACCTATTAACAAGAGCCACAGTGCCAGCTGCCTGTTTTTTGCTGTTTTTGGTTCCAGGAAGTCAGAAAATGAATATTCTCGGAATTGGACGGGACAAAAGTCAAAGTCAGTATTTCACCGAGGGACACACGGAGCCAAAATCCGAGACGGAGAGGGGCCAGGGGGCCGCCACACCACCTGGTCGCGCGGCCCAGCCTGGCCCGCGCCAGGGGGCCGCCACACCACCTGGTCGCGCAGCCCAGCCTGGCCCGCGCCAGGGGGTGGTCTGGCCGCCCCAGGCACCCCCTCGGCCTCTCCTTCCGACTATAAGATGCCTCCAATACAGAAACCCTAAGTACCTAATCAAAAATCCACGAAAGAGTCTGTAGCCACCGTCATCTCCATCCCTAGATCGGGAGGGATCTGAAGCTCTTCCCGGCACCCTGTTGGAGAGGGGATTTCACCCTGGAGGCCTTCTTCATCATCATGCAAGCCTTCGGTGTGATGCGTGAGTAGTTCATCTCTAGACTACGGGTCCATGTAGTAGCTAGATGGCTGGTTCTCCTCCTTTGTGCTTTCATGTCTAGATCTTGTGAGCTCCGTTCATGATCAAGATCATCTATTTGTAATTCTGCATGTTGTGTTTGCGGGGATCCGATGGATATTGAGATGGTATTTTAGATTGATTATTGATTCTATCATGTCTTTGTTATTTGTGATCTTGCATGCTTTCCGTTGTTAGTAGCTATCTTGGCCAAGTAGATGCTAGCAACTCCAAGAGTTAGTATTTATGCTCGATAGTGGGTTCATGCCTCTAGTAATCTGGGGAAGTGACCAAAATCTCTAAGGTACTAGATGTGCTGTTGCTACTAGGGAGAAAACAACAATCCTTTGTTCATAGAACAATTGTTTTGTTCACTTTAAACGCAATTCGTAATGCAATAATCTGTTGCTTGCAACTTAATACTGGAGGGGGTTCGGATGATAACCTGAAGGTGGATTATTAGTCATAGATGTAGTTGGATGGCGGTCTATGTATAATGTTGTAATGCCCAATCGAATCTCAAAGGAGTCAAGATGATTTGTATATGCACGTATTGCTTTCTCGATGTTTGTTAATTGCCCCGCTGTAATTTGTTCACCCAGCATGTTATCTATCTTAAGGAGAGCCACCTCTAGCGAACTATGGACCCCGGTCCTTTCTTTTACATTCAATCTACAATCAACTATTTACTGCTTTGTGTTTACTTTCTGCAAACTACTACTTCCTTCCATTCGATACGTTTAATCCTTTGTTTTTAGCAAAACCGGTGAGATTGACAACCTCATCGTAAGTTGGGGGCAAAGTTCTGTGGTTGTGTTGTGCAGGTCTCCACGTTGCTACTAGCACCGGTAGTGCGCCCTACCAAGGCTCAGCTAGCAACACCTTTGGGGTGTTTCCTTGCTCCTACTGGATTGATAACCTTGGTTTCGTACTGAGGGAAAACTTGTTGCTGTGCTCATCATACCTTCCTCTTGGGGTTCCCCAACGAGCTCGATATATTTTGGGCCATCAAGCTCTTTTTCTGGCGCTGTTGCCGGGGAGTCAAGGACATCTTTACAAGGGGAGTCCCTCATAACTAATCTCTTTACTATTTTATTTTTGTTTTGCTTAGTTTACTTTTGTTTTGTTTGCTTGTTTCTTTATCAAAAACACACAAAAAATTACAAGTTTGCTTTCTTTATTGAAAAGACAAAAAATGACTATTCTGGAAAATACTAAGTTGTGTGATTTCACTAGCACCAACAACAATGATTTTATGAGCACACCTATTGCTCCACATGTTCCTGGAGGTACTTTCTTTGAGATAAAACCTGCTTTACTCAATCTTGTTATGAGAGAACAATTTTTCTGGTATTGGTAATGAAGATACTGCTGCCCATCTAAATAACTTTGTTGAACTTTGTGAGATGCAAAAGCATAGGGATATAGATGGAGATATTATTAAGCTTAAATTGTTTCCTTCTTTTTGAGAGGAAAAGCTAAAGAGTGGTTGAATTCCTTAACTAGGAATAGTATTGATTCTTGGACTAAATGCAAAGATGCTTTTATTGGAAAATACTATCCTCCTGCTAAGATTATATCTATGAGAAGTGAAATAATGAAGTTTAAACAATCTGATAATGAACATGTTTCTCAAGCTTGGGAAAGAATGAAATCTTTGGTAAAGAATTGTCCCACTCATGGACTGACTGCTTGGATGATCGTCCAAACTTTTTATGTAGGATTGAACTATTCTTCAAGAAACCTATTGGATTCTGTTGCTGGAGGTACCTTTATGACCATTACTTTGGGTGCTGCAACAAAGCTTCTGGATAATATGATGGTTAATTACTCTGAATGGCATACTGAAAGAGCTCCACAAGGTAAGAAGATAAATTCTGTTGAGGAAACCTCCTCCTTGAGTGATAAGATTGATATTATTATGTCTATGCCTGTTAATGGGAAAGCCCATATAGATCCTAATAATGTTCCTTTAGCTTCTTTGGTTGCTCAAGAAGAGAAAGTTTATGTGAACTTCATAAGAAATAATAATTTATCAACAATACCTACAGGAATAATTTTGGTAAAAACAATTATAAGCCATATCCTCCCAACAATGGCAATGCTTATAGAAATTCCTACAACAATAGGAGTGCTCCCTCTGAACTTGAAGTTATGCTTAAAGACTTTATTAGTAAACAAACTGCTTTCAATAAAACTATTGAGGAAAAACTCTCTAATGTTGAAAGAAATATAGCATCTTTGGCTGAAGCTCAATCTTCTTTAAATAAAATGGCTGCCAAACCTGAGACTATTGATAATCCTTTTGCAGCCACTAATGCCATACAAGTTGGAATTGATGAAAATGTTAGACTATTAGCTGAATTACATGCTAACTGGTAAAGAGAAGATGAAATTGCTAAAAACATTAGTGTTTCTACTATCACCACCACTAGTGTTGAGGCTAGTAATAATTCTACTACTTTAGATGATAAATTTGATTTTGATCTTGATGGTTGCAATATCTCTGAAGTTATTAAGTTCCTACAAAAGCTTGCTAAAAGTCCTAATGCTAGTGCTATGAACATGGCCTTTACAAAACACATTACTGATGCTCTCCTAAAGATTAAGGCGGAAAATATGATACATAAAGCTTCTATTCATATAAAACAAGAAGATGATTGGGAACCCATCATTAATATGAAAGTGACTGATTTTGATTTCAAAGCTTTATGTGATCTTGATAGTAGTGTTTCTATTATGCCTAGAAGGATTTGTGATATGCTTGATTTGCCACCACTTGAAGATTGTTATTTGAATGTCCCACTTGATGATAATGCTAAAAAGAAACTCATGGGGAGTCTTAATGATGTTCTTATTATGGTTAATAATGCCTATGTCCCCGTTGATTTCTATGTTTTGGATTTTGAATGCAATGCTTCTTGTCCTATTACCTTGGGAAGACCTTTTCTTAGAACTGTTGGTATCATTATTGATATGAAAGAAGGCACCATTAAATATCAACTCCCACTCAAGAAAGGTATAGAACACTTCCCTAAGAAGAGAGAGAAGATTTCTTTTGCCTCTCCTATGAAAACAAAATTTGCTCTTAATGCTTCTTCATTTGAGAACACTTGATTCTTTTGCTTGCTTCGTATGCCTAACTTAAAGGTGTTAAAGAATAGTACTTATTGGGAGATAACCCAAAAGTTTTAGATGAGTCTTGGAAGTTATTACCTTTGTAATAACCGCTCCTTATCCTTTTTATTTGCTTTTTGTGCCAAGAGTAACCTCTAATGAGAGAGAAGTAATGATGGGGAAAGTTGCTGTCCTGAAACCGATTTCTGTGCTTCACCTTAAAAATTCGTGTAAAATCTCAGTACGTCCTTTTGAGGCGTGAGTTTTTGTGCTTCTGCCCGAGGTTGTTATCTAACTTTCGTTAGTTCAACACTTTTTTATTTGAGCAACAGAAGGTCTTCGAAAAAATCGACTTTACCTGCTGGTCTGTTTTGACAGATTTCTGCCATTTTCTGCATTTGCTTCTTGTTGGTTCCTTTTTGAGTTCTTTTGGGGAATTGCGCTTTTTTAGGGAAGTGCTACAGTAGCTAGTGTTTTAATGGAAGTTTTATTGGTGTTAGAACTGAACCTAAAGACTTATTATCTTGAGTGCAATAATGTTGCTAATAAAGATTGTGTGAAGTTTTGTATGAAGGAAAAATTTCAGGTGTATGGAAGGAATGAGTAATGAGATGAAGGATGAACTAAAGCTCAAGCTTGGGGATGCCACTGTCACCCCAAGAAATATCCAAGAAGTAAAAACGTCAAAGCTTGGGGATGCCCAAGGCATCCCCCTCTTCATCAATAAAAATCTCAGGTTTCTTCCAAACGCTTCATTTTTATTGTTTCATGCACAGTTGTGTTGTTTTTGGAGCGTCTTATTTTTTGTTTTCGTTTTGGTTTTTCGTTTGCTTTGTTTTCTTAGTTTCTTGAATAAATTGGTTGGACCCCCTCTTTCATACATTGGTTTTCAAAATGTTTGGTTTGGTTTGGAAAATAGTAGGAAAGCTCATGCTTAAGTAGTAAAGAGAGCTTGTTTTTGACTGTGGCCTATGCTTTGTCATGACATGCTCGATATTGTTTTGTCTTTATGCTTAGTATTCTTTGCTGTAGCATGAATTGTTATAAACAATTGAGATTGCTTACTGTGCCTTGGATGAATCATGCATTGTTTTAGCACATTAAAGCATAGTATAGTGGTATTCTCCTTTGATGCTTTATTTGGGTTGACTTGGCGCATGCTCACACCATGTTATGACTATCTCAAGTCACCATAGCCTTGATGATCCTTTAGTTTTCAACTTGTAGTATCACTTTATGCTTTGATCAATGATGTTTTGTCGCTCTGCATGATTATGGCCATTATTGTTCTCTTAGTTTGTCGCTCCCGGTCTTTTGCTAGCCTCCGTAACCAAGTATGAGTTCCACTCATGCATCCAACTCCCTAAACCAAGTTATTCCAAAGAGTCCACCATACCTACCTAATAGCATATGCTATTCCAAGTATATTCATGCTTTTGTTTACCTTCGAAATTAAACTTGGTATGAGAAAACTAGTGATTAAAGCTCTCACGAACTTGATGGCACACTTTACTTTTATTGCCCGTAATAAACCTTAACCACTGTGTCTTCTATGTTGTATATGTTTGCACTTATTTGTTGGGGATTAGCAGAACCATGCTATCATGGGGAACGCTTTCAACATTGCACTGGTACTTTGTACCTAGTTGATATCATGCTCTTTTGTCTATGGATGTCGTCGGTGTGAAATGAAAGGGGAGCTTGTAAGTCCATGGAGTTATGTATATGTGTTAGAGAAACGCATGGACCGCTGGTCTAATCCATGCTGACATGGTGGAAACCTGCAGCGTAACCATAATGAGCTGTCTATGAAGCATTCTTCTTATAAAAAAAGAGTCCTATATTGAGAAAAAAGAGAAAAAAAGAGATTGTGAAAAGAGGAAAGAGAGAAAAAAGCACCATATTCCCATGGTAAATAAGAAGATTGCTGAGATGCTCGTTGTCTGCCCTCCTTGTCATTTTGTATGGGGATTCTTCCGTATCATCGGGCAAGGGGTACCCCGTTGGCGGTTCTCTATGATACACATGTACTTACGATGACAAGAACTTACCGATGACTAAACTTGAGTAGCATGAGGAGCGGCCCTCGTATTCAAGAGACATGAGATTTCTAACTTATACTTCGTCAAGCATATACTTCATAGTGTGTTCACTTTAACCTTAATCACTTCAAGATGCTTATGATAGAGGCAATGCAAGCTGAAAGCTAGTAAGTACCATAATTTTTGGAAGCTCTTTATGAAACTTGAATCCCTACTTCCTTATATGAAGGCCTTTCTTTTACTTTTATATTGAGTCTCCACCTTCTATCTTTGTGCACCTACTTTGAGAGCATAGTGGCCATTATTACTTCTATGTGCATTGTCCCAAGACTTGTTGATTGATGCATAACTTTGATATTGCTTGTTTTAAACTATTTGTATCTAGTCACTCTTATGAACTTTGAAGGTGTCCTATGCATTTATATTTGCTACTCTATAAGGGACAAGCTGAATGCCACTATGCTATGTTTTCTTTATGTGAAACAAACAAACGTCTTACAAAGCATTGTTATTCATGAATCTTTTGTTTGTGCCTTTTCATGTTGCAACATACTTGCTTTGTCTTACTGTTAGAACTTTGTCTTTCATGTTATGATTGAAGTACTATGATCCCGGCTTTCAATGTTTTACAAATACTTTGATCAACTTTATAATGGTGCATGTCACCTCAAAAATTATTCTTTATTTTTATCACTTACCTACTCGAGGACGAGCATGAGTTAAGCTTGGGGATGTTGATACGTTGCTAACGTATCCATAATTTTTGATGATCCATGCTTGGTTTTTATCTACTTTCTTATGTTTTGTTCCAACTTTGGAGTACTTTTACACACTTTCTGGGACTAACCTATTAACAAGATGCCATAGTGCCAATTGCCTGTTTTCTGCTATTTTTGATTCTAGGAAGTCAGAAAATGAATATTCTAGGAATTGGACGGGACAAAAGCCAAAGTTGATATTTTACCGGAAGACTCGCGGAGCCAGAAGACGAGACGGAGAGGGCCCACATGGCAGCCACACCCCCCTTGGCGCGGGCAGCCCTAGGCCACGCCAGGGCATGGTGTGGGCCCCCTAGCCGCCCATCGACCTTGCCTCTTCGCCTATAAGATTCCTCCCGATGCAAAAACCCTAAATCGTCCAGCCTCTAGCCACGAAAAGTTCCGTAGTGCCACCGCCACCGAAGGGCAGATTCAGGGGACAGAAAGTCTCTGTTCCAGCACCCTGCCGGGACGGGGAAGTGCCCCTGGAGCCATCTCCATCGTTGTTGCTGATTCCCATGATGAGGAGGGAGTAGTTCTCTCTCGAGGCTAAGGGTTCTACCGGTAGCTATGTGTTCATCTCTCTCTCTATGTGTGATCTTATTTAGATCATGAGATTTGTAATCAAGTAGATCTACCTTGCTACTCAAGTGCTTTAATAGATCTCTGCTCTCTCCATGTGTGTGAAAGTGACAACGTGCACACCATGGTGGCACTTAGGCTAGAAATTACAAATACTTGTTATGAGTTATATTTGGAGTTGGATGTCTTTATGACATTGTGGTGTTTGTTGGAACCATCTAGTGCTCAAGGTGACAGTGTGGGGTTATCTAGATGGGAAAGGCTTACTTTGAGGTGTGCTGTTATAGCTCTACCATTGATTAGAGTGTCCAACCGGAGAGTAGTTCAGCGTAGTATCATAAAGAGATGATATTTATATGAGAGTGTTCACTAGTGAAAGTATGATCCCTAGGCCTTGTTTCTAAGCATTGAAACACCGTTTGCTACTAGATCTGTTACATGTTTGCTTGCTTTCATCTTTATTTAAGTTTGCCTTTAGTCTCTTCCCACGTCAACCACACGTCAACAAGTATTTTCTAGCACTGTTACCACTTATAATTATCTATACCACTTGTATTTCACCATCTCTTCGCCGAACTAGTGCACCTATACACCTGACAAGTGTATTGGGTGTGTTGGGGACACAAGAGACTTCTTGTATCTTGATTGCAGGATTGCTTCAGAGGGAATACCTTTGACCACTTCATCCCTGAGTTCGATAAACCTTGGATGATCCACTTAAGGGAAAACTTGCTGCTGTTCTACAAACCTCTACACTTGGAGGCCCAACAACTGTCTACAAGAATAGAAGTGCATAGACATCAGGACTCCGAACCGGAGTCGGAGTCGAAGACCCCGAGGATGGAGGGGTCCTCGAAATCCTCAGCGTTGGAGACCTGCGTGATGGAGTCTTCGCGTGACGCGGCGGTGATGGACCCGGCGACCATGGCAGGGGTCGCCGAATCAGCGTCATCATGGAGGGCCGTGTTGTCCACGGCCGCGTCACTCCCGGCCATGTTGCTGGCGGTCGAGTCGTACTCGGAGGAGAGGCGGGTGATGGAGCAGATATGGCCTTCCGAGAGTAGATCGTGGCATGGTGGTGACCCGCCGATGATCACCGTCTCCACTGGGTCGACGGCGTCCATGAACTCGACAAACAGGTTGATGGTGCTGACCGGCATCACCGCGCTATGCATGATCGGGCGCGACGCCGAGATGTAGCTGATGGGCAGGATCTGAAGGATCTAGCCACTTATGATCATGCAGCTGATGGTGATCGACCAATCAATTGGCGAGTAGGGTCTTGCTGCAGAACTCAGGCTGGACCGGCCATGTCCCACGGTGGGTGCCACTGTCGTGGGAATGACCACGGTATTTGCTACCAGGGGTAGCGATTGGAAGGATTTAGGGCAAGAGCGAGGCGCCATCTGCGGTGCGATATTGGAGGCGAAGGCACAGGGACTTACCCCAGGTTCGCCCCCCCCCCTCCCCCTGTAGGGTAAAGATCTACTCCTACTAGATTATATTATTGGCGAGTGAGTTACAGGGGTGGCGAGCTCGGCGGCTAGGCAGCGAGTCGCTTGGATGGGGTGTATAATGCAACGTAAGTACAGAGAGTGCCCTAGGAAGGTTTATATAGGGGTACCTCGCTAGAGTTTACAACATTACAACCGAATCACTTAAGAACTCGGAGGATTTGACGTAATCCGACTGGGCCTTTCTACACTTCTGGGCCTTCATCTTATAGTCGTTGGGCTTCTTCTTCAGTCGCTTTCCAATTGCCGTCCTGCAGGTCCATTCGCTTTGATCTTGGGCTAGTCGAAACGTCCTGCTAGGTACACCCTGGTCGGCATATCCCCATCAATATTTTTTGAGATATTTCTCTTAGGCGCCACACACTCTCGTATCCTCATGTCCCTCCTCACCGCCACCGGAGCCTATCCCACATCACCACCGCTAGACCCCGCCCCTCGTTGTCGCCGAAGGCCGAACCTCTCGCCACTCAATGGTGCCCATATCCGACATTCACCCCCGTGCTTCACCACCTCCAGCACCTGCTCGCCTTGGCTACACTCATGTTCTGCCACAATGAGATGGCGACCGCCACCCGTGCCGGTCCCTCGTTGTCGTATGTCAGTTATAGATGAATTCATTGGATGATTTCTTCAATTGTTTAAATAAATTTCTTAAAGTGTAATTCCTAGAGTACAAATTGTTATAGATGATATATTTATATGGATTTATTAAATTGTAGTTAACTAAATTATAAATAGTTATACATGAATTGTTTAGATAATCGGTTAGATACATGTTTATACCGCGAATGTAAATGTGTAATCTACTAGTCTCGAGAGACTTTCATATGTATATATTATCCAGTGTCTCTTGAAAGTTGAGTGTCATATACTGCTTTATGTGTTTAAATCATGAAATGAGTTTCAAACGTTTGGAGAAAGAACGGAAAAAGACTCATAGGGGAAGCAGTTTACTTTACAGAACGGTCTTAACGGGGGAGAAATTGTATGTTTTTCTTCAAGAGAGCCCGTTCCAAGAATAAGTGTTTCTATGAAGGTTGTGGTGGAGAGCAAGACCCATTCAAAGCAACCATTATCGTCCAAATATGCAAGCTTGTCGTGGTGTTTATCTTCGAGACCATCTAAAGCAAACCTGGCCAACAGGCCGCTTTTTAGCGTGCCGGCCCGAGGCCCGCGGAAAAAGGCCGGCACCAGCCCGACCCGGCCCACGGGGTGCCAGGCCCGTGCCTGTGCCACGGCCTCAGGCACGCGGGCCGGCCTGACACGGCCCGTGAAGCGAGCTATCAGCTGGTAAACTCAGTAATATAGGCAAAAAATACTCACCTGGGGTTCCAACTCGAAACCTACTACGTTCCCAACCCGCGTATTAATACTGAGAACAAACAGGACTGTGGTCTTGTGGATTTGGGATTCTCGGGTCCAGCCTTCACATGGTCCAACAAACAGGAGGCTGACAACAATGTTCGTGTTCGGTTGGATCGGGCAGTGGTTAATGACCTATTCTTGATGATCTTTGGTGACTGTCAAGTTACCAACATTCTTACCACTACCTCTGATCATTTTGCTCTGCATATTACCACTGTGAAAACGGGAGAAGATATGATCTCTAAACCAGTGCAGGTGAGCTTTAGATTCGAAGCGGCCTGGCTACGATCTCCTGATTACAAGATGGTGATGGAGCAAGCATGGGCCGACGACGGTAGTGAGCCCATTAGTCTGCTGAAGACTTGGACCTCGCTACACCGTGTGGCGGGCTCACTGAGAACTTGGAGCAGGGATTCGTTTGGCTCCATTCGCAAGGAAATTCAAAAATGTGAAAGGGAGCTCAAAACCCTACGTTTGGCGCCATGGCACAGGGATGGCTCTGAAGTTGGGCGGGTGGAGAGCAAACTCTGTGAACTTTTTGAGCGGGAGGAGGTTATGGCGAGGCAAAGAGCGCGAGTTGATTGGCTTCTTGAGGGCGATCGTAATACTGCTTTCTTCCATGCCAGCGCATCTGCTCGACGTCGCACCAACAGAATCAGGGCCATCGTCTCGGAGGATGGGGTTCGGCGTACGGATATTGAGGGTATCAAACATGAGGTGGAAATATTCTACAAGAAGCTGTTCTCGTCTGAGCCATGTGATGCCATTGACACTGTTCTTGATGAGATTCAGGGGATGGCGACGGATGACATGAATTCTGATCCGTGTGCACCTTATTCTAGCAAAGAAATCAAGACGGCTTTGTTCCATATGGGTCCTACAAAGGCTCTAGGACCGGATGGGTTCCCTGCCCTTTTCTATCATACTCATTGGGACTTTTTCGAGGAGGAAATATGTACCGCAGTGCGGGGCTTCTTACAGGGTGATCAAATCCCGGAGGGTTTATGTGACTCTGTTGTCGTCCTTATTCCCAAGGTGAATAAGCCCGATCTTCTTAAAGACTTTCGCCCTATTAGTCTTTGTAACGTGTTGTACAAGATTGCCTTCAAAGTTCTTGCAAACAGACTTAAAATTCTTCTTCCAGACCTGATATCTGAAAATCAAAGTGCCTTCGTTCCTGGAAGACTGATTACTGATAATGCCTTGGTTGCTTATGAGTGTTTGCAGACTATTAGGAAGCTATTAGGAAGCAACGTGCCAAGCTTCCCTACTTTGCCTTGAAGATAGACATGATGAAGGCATACGATAGGGTGGAGTGGGGCTATCTTGCCGGTTGTCTCGGCAAACTGGGTTTTGCGGCTCCTTGGATTGCTACGGTCATGAGATGTGTGACAAGTGTTCAGTACGCGGTCAAGATTAATGGAGATCTCACTAAACTTGTAGTCCCTACTCGGGGGATCAGGCAAGGCGACCCGATTAGTCCATACCTATTCCTTCTGTGCAACCAAGGTTTATCCTGCATGCTCCATACTCGTGAGATGGCTGGAGATCTGAAGGGAATTAAGAATGGGAGGAATGGCCCCCCGGTTTCTCATTTGTTGTTCGCGGATGATAGTATATTTTTTGCTCGGTGTGATAAACGGAGTGTGGCGGCTCTAAATGACACATTGCCTACATTTTGTGAAGGGTCTGGGCAGAAAATCAACCGCGACAAATCTTCAATCTTCTTTGGTGCCCACTGTGATGGGGCGATTAAGGGTCCTGTCATGAATCAACTGGGAGTTTTCAATGAAGGTCTCCAAGAAACCTATCTTGGTATGCCAACCGAAATCGGTCGATCACCTACTGTTGCTTTCAACTTTCTACATCAGAGAGTGTGGAAGCGTTTGAATGGCCAGGTGGGCCGACCCCTATCTCAAAAGGGGAAGGAGGTGTTCATCAAAGCTGTTATACAGGCTGTGCCTGCTTACATCATGAGCTGCTTCCAAATACCAGTGGCGAACTGTGATCTCATGAGAAAGGCAACCGCGAACCACTGGTGGGGCATGGAGGATGATCGGAAGAAAATGCACTGGCGCTCGTGGGACTGGCTCTCGGCTCCTAAAACCCTTGGTGGCCTCGGCTTTCGCGACTTTGTGCTCTTTAATCAAGCTATGCTGGCCCGTCAATGCTGGCGGTTAATCACAGATCCCTCCTCTCTGTGTGCTCGAGTTCTAAAAGGCCGGTACTTCCCGGAGTGTGACTTCTGGGAAGCTCCAAAGCCTCGGTCCTCCTCGTACACATGGCGTAGTATCCTGTTTGGCAAGGAACTTCTGCAGCAGGGGCTCAGGTAGGGTATTGGGAATGGTCGCAAGACCAAATTGTTGTCGCACAACTGGATCCCTGATGTACATCCTTTTCAGCTGAATGCTCGTGTTCCTGTTCCTAAAAATGCAACTGTTGATCTGTTAATCGACCAGGATCATGGGGGCTGGAACGTTG